>JAPMLY010000067.1:0-32500 GCA_026401115.1 Tetraselmis chui
TTTGGATGTGTGTGTGTGTGTGTGTGTGTGTGTGTGTGTGTGTGTGTGTGTGTGTGTGTGTGTGTGTGTGTGTGCGTCTGTGTGTGTGTGTGTGTGTATGTGCGTGTGTGGGGGTGCTGGGGTGCGTGTGTTTGTGTGTCCGTGCGTGCGTGCGTGCGTGCGTGCGTGCCTCTGTGTGTGTGTGTGTGTGTGTGTGTGTGTGTGTGTGTGTGTGTGTGTGTGTGTGTTTGTGCGGGTGTGGGGGTGCGGGGGTGCGTGTGTTTGTGTGTCCGTGCGTGCGTGCGTGCGTGCGTGCCTCTGTGTGTGTGTGTGCGTGTGTGTGTATGTGCGTGTGTGGGGGTGCTGGGGTGCGTGTGTTTGTGTGTCCGTGCGTGCGTGCGTGCCTCTGTGTGTGTGTGTGTGTGTGTTTGTGTTTGTGCGGGTGTGGGGGTGCGGGGGTGCGTGTGTTTGTGTGTCCGTGCGTGCGTGCGTGCGTGCGCGTGTGTGTGTGTGTGTGTGTGTGTGTGTGTGTGTGTGCGTGTGTGCGCGCGCGCGCGTGTGTGTTCAAGTGTTAGGTCGTGTGGGAGACTGGGAAAGGTAGAGTGTATTTTGAGTTTTAGGGCCGATTGGAGTCGGATGTAGCAATCGCTAAGGTGGAAAACCCTAGCGGGTGGTTGATAATATTTTGTAAGCATAGCATTTTCATATAGAGTCGCTGGGTGACTCCATTTTCGACTTGTGGTTGCTGCTCATTGCTTTGCAGTCCGTCATTGACCCGCTTCCCTCTTTATTGTTTCAGGCGGAGGTGATGGGGCAGGCGATCACGTGGATGACGCCGCATCAAGTCAGCCAGGTTCTGCCCGTGGATGTGGACTACCGCGTGATGCTCACCTTCCTCGACTTTTACCTCGTCCTACTTCGCTTCGTCAACTTCAAGCTCTACCATGCGCTGGGCCTCAAGTACCCGCCCGGCCTGCACCCTGAGTTGGAGGCCGCGGCTGCGGGGCTGGAGGCCGTTATGCACAGCCTGTCGGAGGGCGGCAGTGGGGAGCAGGCACGCCCCCCCCCCCCCCCCCTGATCATTGCCTATGGCCTCTTTACTTACGTGCATACTTTACCCTATAAACGATCCAGCAAGCTCAGATGACAGCCCCCCACTCCCTGGGACCCTTCCATCCTTTATACCTTGCAAGTGTAGGGCTGCATAGACCCAACGAGTTCATCTTTCCGCTGATAATTTTTTTATTTTATTTTTTGCAGACGGCGCTGTTGCCTGCTGCAGAAGTAGAAGAGGAGGAAGAGGGAAAGGGTGAGGAAGAGGCAGACGGGGAGGAAATTGATGTTGATGCGGATGATGAGGAAGGGGGCGGGGATGATGAAGGTGATGACGATGATGAGGAGGAGGAGGAGGAGGAGGAGGAGGAGGGAGACGAGGAGGAGGAGGAAGGCGCTGGGGCGGTTGTGCAGACCGCTACTTACACCGTGGACGATCTCGAAACAGCCGATGCGGAAGGTAGGCGCTACTGCTCATTCCGTATGTCCCTGAATGTGTTGTATGTCTGCCGGTGTCCCAGCAAGAGTGCAGCACCGGCTATGGGTATGGTTTGGACTTTTTGTGAGACATTTGTAGCATCCTTTGTCTGTTAAAAGTATGGTATTACAGTTGTGCGTCTCGGGATGAGTGCTAATGAAACTGGAGTTGTGGAGTGGCTGTGGGCTGCTGCGCTGAAGGTGTCATCCGTTGTTGTGCACAGAGGTTGAAGCGCCCGCGGTGGTTGGCGGCGCGAAGGACTGCGTCGACGACGCGGAGGTGTGCGAGAAACTGTTCCACGGGATGACCTTCTTCCTCGGGTGAGTCCACGTTATACCGTGCATAGGCAATGAGCGGACAGAACGGGGCGAGGGGGGCATGGCGGAAGGTGGGATGGGGGGGGGCATGCTACCTTAAACAACTTGACATAAGATGGTTTCATGTGGTGTCTGGGCGGACGTGATGTGAGTTGCAATAAGATGTTTAAGGCCTTTTACGCAGCTGCTTCGTTCGAAGGGAGGTGTGGGGGGGGGGGGGGGGGGGGGGGGGGGTGCGCTTCCATTTCCGAATACTCATCCTTTCGCGTGGATATGTTATCTAAAGTTCTGCCAGTTGCCTCACAATCCATCTCCCCAAAACCCACAAACCCTAAATCATACCTCCCCACAATACCCTAAGCCTTGTAGGGTTGTTACCTTTCTGCATTGCTCAAGACATGAAAACATGTTATTTGCAGTACTCCATTTTTGTGGGGAAAATTCTGGTTTTCAAAAGGGGCCAAAACAAAACGGGGCCCGCGACCTAAATTAACAAACAGAAGCACATTCGCCTCGGAGCTACATCAGCGGACATTCTCCTCCGTGTGGCGCCCATGATCGCTTGACCACTTGGAAAGTAACGCAGTGCGGTGGTTGTGCTGCGCGGGGCAGGCGGGAAGTGCCGCGGGAGCCGCTGATGCTGGTGATCCGTGCGTTTGGGGGTGTGTGCGCTTGGGCGGGCGAGGGCAGCCCGGTGGCCGAGAGCGACGAGGGCATCACGCACCAGGTGGTGGACCGGCCCACGCAGGGTCACCGCTTCCTCAGCCGCGAGTACGTCCAGCCGCAGTGGGTGTTTGACAGCGCCAACTTTCGCGTGTTGGCGCCCTGCGACAAGTATGCTCCGGGTGCGTCGCCTGCTCATATCACACTGAAAAACGATGGAGCATCACTAGCAACGCATAAAGGTCATTAATGGGGGAGACTGTGCGAAATATGGAAGCTGAGAAAACACGGCAGATTTATCAGCCCATATCAGGTTGCGTCGGAAAACGCTAAAACCCAAAATGATCTTAAGACTTTACCTGATTTAAATCCTTTACCTAATAGTTGTTCCTGAATGCATTTGTGCTTATTTGAATTGTAAAAAAGGCGCACACACACACACGCAAACACACACACACACACACACACACACACACACACACACACACACACACACACACACACACACACACACAGTTGCACATTTGCGTGTTTCTCATTTAATTTGGTCCGCTCTTTCCGTTGTGCCAGCTTAGTGAACCTGATATTTTTGTCATATTTTTCCAAATGTTCTATTGCATGGAGAGTGCACTTTGGTTTGAGTAGACAGTCGAAAATGTTTAGTGGCTTGGCGCTGAGGCTGAGTTGTGCCATTGTTGGCGTTGCGCAGGCGCGCCGCTCCCGCCCCATCTCTCGCCCTTTGCCAGGGAGGACGACTACGAGCCCGAGTGGCAGACCAGCCTGAAGGAGCTGCAGGTGGGGCTACCCCGGGGCACCCCATGCATTCTGAAAGATCGCTACTGTCCCATTTGTATGATAATCGTTTTACCCATAAACATGTACCATGATGTAAGAGCGAATGAGGAGTCTCCCTGACCCTCTTAGCGCGCTTCGTCTTTTTAAGCCTGCTTAAATTGACACAAAAATGTTTCACTTACAAGAAGACGTCGAATGGTGTGTGTGTGTGTGTGTTTGTGTGTGTGTGTGTGTGTGTGTGTTGGGGTTACATATTTGGATGATTAGGGGCTTGGAAAGTCGGGGTGACGTAGTGTGGAGATGACCTTGATGCCTAGCGTGATACTTGCAAGTCTTTGCGTCGTCGCTATGTTACAACATGTACCTCACAAACAAAACCACAACCCTGCGTGTTGTTTTTGCACACACACACCCACCCACCCACACACACACCCCGCAACAGTCGGAGTCATGCAATCCTCTGATTTTGAGTCTGCACTAGCGTTTCTGAGTGTGTGCCGAATCATGCGATTCCCATTTCTCAACAGCCGCACAGTTAACTGTCATTTTCTTTTTGATTATCGGCGGCTGCTGTCTGGTGCTGTTCCAGGATGTCGCCAATAAGGCGCGCCGGGCTCAGGCGGGGCAGCGCGCAGACGCGGGCTTCGCCTCGCTCGAGTCGGCAGGCGAGCTGCAGCCGGAGATTCCGGGGGGTGAGGGGGAGCGGGGAGCGCAGGACCGCGCTAGCGCGGCAGAGGCACAGTATCATGCGGAGCTGGCCAAGGAGCTCAGGCTCGCGGCGGAGGAGGAAGAGGAGGGCAAGAAGGAAGCAGAGGCGGAGCCCGAGGCGAGTCACCCGTTTGAACTTTTCTTCGCTGTAACCCTAATCCATTGAACCCGACGTGTCCCTAACGCGTGTGCGTGCTGTCGGTGCCCCGTAGGTGGCTGGCGCGGCGGTGGACGAGCAGCTCATGAAGACGACGATGATGAGCAAGAAAGCGAAGAGGCTGTATGAGAAAATTCATTCGGGGAGGGCGAGGAAGAGTGCGGAGCTGGAGAAGCTCACGGCGAGGCGCGAGGCGCTCAAGGCAAAGCGGCAAAAGACCACCAAGGGACACCACGAGTAGTGGGGCCCCTTCTCCTTTCCCCATGTCATGTCGGCGGAATTAGCAGCCCGCGCCACGACGAGCGGCACCGTATCTATCTGCGCTGGCGGCATCAATCGAAGTCAGTGAAATGTAGGTCACCACTGTTTGTGGAGGATGGAAGACGAGTAGGAATGCAATTATGATTGGTTTTCTAAATTAAGGCCGTGCCCCTCTGCATGTGGCTCGATTTACATAGTATCACTCACGGTCAACTCGCACCCTGCTCCGAAGGTCAGGTAAGGGCAAGCCGTGAGGAGGGCAGCTAGTTTTCTGCTAGTGACAGCCACGACGGCCGCTCTGAGACCAGTCTTTATGTGCGAAACACTGAATTGTTTAGCCAAGTATATCGATGTGTGAAAACTGCCAGGCCAACAACTGTTCTCAAGTTGCATGATGAAAATTAGCAGAGCCTCTTTTTTGCGGTCGGAACTCAACCATGAAAGCATCGAGCTTGTTGGGCGTGAAGTTGAGAATAAAAGTGCATATCAATCTCTATTGTATGTTGGCTACAATTCAGCGGAGTCGGTACTATGGCGATGGCAGCAATATTATGTGGTCAGCAGGAAAGGATAGAACTAAGCTTCGAGATCGGTGTGTGGCGGGGATCGTTCGTGCCATGGGACCGAAGTTGCCGTTTGGGAGAAAGGAAAGGGCGTGAGGGTACCGGTGAGGTAGGGTTGAACAGTCCACACTGCTTTGTTTTGTCCACGATGTTGGATTTGGCGCGTGGCTGTCCTTTTATGCTCCAGTGAGGTGGTAAGAGCCGCAAGTATCCGCATATGCGACATAAGGGATGGTAGAGTTAATGCGGCGAGGGGGCGTGGATAGTAGCTGAGGACGGGGTTGGCTTGGACGGGAGAGGGTACCTCCTCGGGCTTGAGGGTGTCGGGGTCGAGCCTCCCCACTGACGGTTTCCAGCAAAGGTGTCATTGGGGCGCCCGAAGGCGGCGCAAATGTGGCGGCCCCCGAGGGTGTGAGGTTGACAGCCCGTTGTCAGCACCGTCCCACCTCGTGTTGGATGCTGGTAGCCCCGGAGCCATGCGAGGGACAGTACGGTAGGGTGCTGCTAGTATTATGCGGGGTGGTGCAACAACTGTGGCGCGTTGTTTGATCCGCGCCCGTCTCACAATCTTGAAGGTGCTTCAAAGGTATTGAAATTGAAATTGAAATTGAAATTGTTTACAACATGTACCGTATGCGCCGGTTTTTCACCAAAAGCCGGATGCGTCGGCTGCTGTCTCTGGGCCCTCCCAACTATGCCATACAGGGAACTTACAAGTCAGGGCTAGACCGTTAACCACCTAATCCAACCTCTCCAAGGGCGTTCGGGGGTTTTACTCCCCCCCGGGGAGGGGCTTCAAAGGTATAGTATTGACAATCGTGTGCGATACCCAAAGCGCTCGGGGCAGACGGTGGCGCGAGATTGTAAAGCGCATACAAAGACAAGCACAGTCGAACGCGGAGGTCGGGCCAAAGGTGTTGATAGTGGCATGTTTGCTATTTTCAACACGGCTTGAAAGGATGCTATTACATCAGCACAACGACTGTTTTAGTAACCGAGCAGAAATCAACGGTTGAGGTTGTTGAGATTACGTGCAACGACAGGTTCATGTTTGAATGGGGAAAGGATGGAGGCGCAAACGATGCAACCGCCGATTGGTGTGGAGAGAGGCTTGGATGTCATGCACGTTTGCATTGGAGATTTTGTGAGGGGTGAGGACGATTTTCCGAGAGATGTAGTCCCGACAACCATTGACGCATTATAACATTGCGGAAACGATGACATGCTTGCTTGGGTGGGACACAATGATGAAACTCAAACAAAATCAACACCCTCGCGCGCGGACACTTTCCCGCCCGACAGCGTACAAGCAAGCGCACACCCATTCGCTCCCCGCCCGCCTCTTGGGCATTGGCACACACGGTGTTGCCAATTATCTTT
Source organism: Tetraselmis chui (assembly GCA_026401115.1). NCBI lineage: Eukaryota > Viridiplantae > Chlorophyta > Chlorodendrophyceae > Chlorodendrales > Chlorodendraceae > Tetraselmis > Tetraselmis chui. Next base: position 6,355 of record JAPMLY010000067.1, read on the forward strand.
TATCCGAACCCCTCGCCGCCCTCCCTCACCACGCACCATTCCCTCGTCCATCCCGCACGGCGCCAGGCTCGAGGCCATCACGTGACACTACTGCCGATATGAATATGCCCACAAAACCCTAGTCAAACCCTGACACATCGCCCGGTCGTCTTGATTTATTTGTTCGGACAATGACCCTCTTCGCAGAATACCCTGTACAAACCCTATTCCAATCGCCTAATTGGTAGATTCAGGGAGGGCCGAGACATTTATTTATTTATTTTTGCGCCCCTGGGATATGGGACTTGCAGGTAAGCCCGTACCGACAGCCTCTTTGCGCTTTCCATTTATGGTCAGATTGATTTGAATCTAGAGGTTTGCATATCCAATATCATGTGTACGGGACAGTAACTCTAGCGGTTACTGTTACCGTTAATATCGGCGCGGCTTACCTGCAGGGCAACCACCTTGCCCAAACAGTTAGACGCAGCCAACGACCAACGACTTCCCCAACGGTCAGCTCTAGCTAGCCCGTGCCTTATAAGCCGTAGCTAGCCACGAGCCTAGGCACTCTCTGCTTTCGCGCTCAGCCAATCTAGGCTTCGCGCGAATGCAGTCTCGACTCTAGTAGTCGAGCAGGGTGTCAGTTTTACCTTTTCGTCCCATGCGCACTCGAGCGTCACGCGACACTTCCCCTCGTTCAGCTACGCAGTTCCCCACTATGCAGCCCGAGCAGTCTACATCCGCCGCAGCGGCCGACCCTCACGCTACCACACTCGAACAACGCACAGCCGAACAGATTCGTACGGCGGTTTTGGAATCGGAACAACGCATTACTGAGCAGTTTTTGGCGGCTAACGCTGCCTTACTCGCTCAGCTTCGACAACCGACAGCCACACCCGCTACTACTTATCAACAGCAGTCCATTCCCACCGACGCGACCACAGCGACGGAGGGTGGTAAGGAGGCCCCCGAGCCACCTATCGACCTGCTCGACGACGAACCCGACCCCCCCGCGGCCGAGTTTGTCGACTTCACCTACTACGGCGAAGTCATCCCGGCCGGCCTCGAACGTCCCCCCCGCGACGTCGAGGAGCCACGTCTGTGGACTCTCACGGACGACACCGCCCGTGCCCTAAGCGACAAACGCACCCAAGCCGCATACGACGAGTACCTACACATCGGGTGCTATGCCTTCTTCGACAGTTGCGCCAACGCGGCAATTGGCGAGGCTTTGGACACGTTGTCGCACGGCCCACCTCTACCTACGGAGCAGGCGGCAGCGATTGCCCTCATCCGAGCGGGCCATCGCACCCACACAGCGACAGAGGAGGCCGCCCGTACTCGATTGGGCTTCCTCCGCCTCACCAAGGGCGGACAAACGAGCACGGATGCGGACCGCGTGTTCGCCGAATTGGCACACGAACGCTTCTGCCGACCGCGTCCTACCGCGGTCTCCGGCACATTGGACGCGCTACGCCAAGCTTTCGTCGACCGCACGCTTGAAGTCAGCCTACACGCTGCCAGCAAGGCCGCCGCCGGCGCCGCTTTCGCGAAGGTCACACCGGACAAGCCCAACGGCCCCGACGCTCGGAGCCGCAAAGCCGCCGCCGACAAACGCAAGGCCGCCGCAGCAGCAGCAGCCGCGGCACGAGCAACCCTCCCACCCAAGCCGACCGACTCGGCTAAAACCCCAAGCAAGAAATGATGGTGTGGCCCGCCGCGCCGAATCCTGCTCCCCGACATCTTCCTTCATGCGCCACCGCGTACGTCGAAAATGGCGGGAGTGGGAGCGCATCGGCGCGAGCGGCCAAGTCCTAAGTTGGATCCGCCACGGCGTACGTGTGAAGTTCAAGCACGGCCTACGTCCCAAGCCGTTCAACCATGGCATCTCAATGCTAGACGCCACACCCGACCAACTCGAGTTTCTCAACTCGGAACTACCACGCTTCGAGGCTTGCGGCGCGTGGGAGCGCTCTACGAACCCACGCCACGTCTCCCGGATGTTCTTAGTTCCAAAACCCGGATGCAATCAATGGCGCTTGATTATCGACCTTCGCGAACTCAACCGCTACTGCTCGACGTTCAACATGACTTGCGAGACCCTCAAGCACCTCCGCCATCTATCTCGACCGGGGGACTACTTCGTCTCACTCGACCTCGCCGATGGGTACTACACCCTTGGCATCCGGGAGGAAGACCGGGATTACTTCACGGTCAACTACCGCGGCACCTTATGGCGCCTCGCGTGCCTCCCGATGGGGTGGTCGGGCTCCGCCTACTACTTTTGCAAACTCACGCAAGTGTTTACGAACCACCTACGCCGCCCACCACCTCCCACGCCCGCGGCTACACCGGCCGGCCCACGCCGCCCGTCCAAACGCTTCCTCCGAAACGCGCGATGGCGAGGAACTCGACTACTACCCTACATGGACGACTTCCTCTTCTTGGCGGACTCCTACGACGAGGCACTCTTACTTCGGCAGCGCGTCCAAGCCCTGCTCGACAGCCTCGGCCTACAGCGCAACCCCAAGAAAGGTGTATGGACGCCGACGCAAGTCGGCGACCACTTGGGCCTCACGGTGGATTTACACCGCGGCGAATTTCGCGCACCACTCGCAAAACTGCACCACCTAGCACAACACGCTTCGTCTTTGCTCGGACGGGCAGCATCCAACGCACGATGGCTACCCACACGCCAACTCGCAGCCTTCGCAGGAAAAGCGCAATTTCTCTACCTCGCCATCGCGCCCGCCCGGTTCTTTTTGCGCGAGCTCCACAACGTGTTGGCTACCCGTACCGGTTGGGGGGGACGCGTGCGCCTCACCCACCAACTCCGGCACGCCTCGAGTGGTGGCGCACGGTACCCTCCCAACACAACGGCCGGTCGATCTACAAGCCCATCGAGACCGCCTATTTGCACGCGGACTCGAGCGACTACGGATGGGGGGCGGTCCTCAACGAGGACGCCAATTACCAAGCCCGCGGGTTTTGGAGCGCCACCGACCGCCTCCAACACATTACGTGGAAGGAGCTTCGGGCCGTCCGGCACGCGGTCGAAACCTTTCTCCCGCAACTCCGAGGACGACAAGTCCTCCTCCACGAGGACAACACTGCCGTGGTCGCCGTCCTAACCAAGCTAACTTCCCGGTCTCCCGTCATGATGACCGAGCTACGGCGTTTGTGGTTCCTACTCGACACCAACGACATCCACATCCGCCCACGCTACATCCGGTCGGCCGCCAACGTCTGGGCCGACACGCTCAGCCGCGAACTGGACTCCGAAGACTGGCAGCTAAACCCTCAACTCTTCAACCACCTCCAGCGTCGGTGGGGCCCGCATACAATCGACCGGTTCGCGTCTATGCTCAACACGCAGCTACCACGCTTCAACGCCCGCTGGCGCGACCCCTTGTGCGAGGACATCGACTGCCTACACCTCCCCGACTCGACGTGGAGACGCGAGAACAACTACTGCAACCCCCCTTGGTCGGCCCTACCCGCACTCGCCGCGAAACTCGAACAAGCTCAAGCCGAGACAACAGTCATCGCCCCCTACTGGCGAAACAAAACATGGTACCACGCGTTCGCCCGCCTGGCCACCGAGACCGTGCACTTCCCAGCGTCCCGCGACCTGTTCTTCCCCGGCAGGCTGGGCAGGCAAGAAGGGGTCGGACCTCCCGCTTGGAGCATCGTGGCCTTTCGGCTAGCACCCCCGCTTGGCTCTACACCCGACGCGGTGCGATTGGCCGAGCGATACACCCGAACCGATTAAATGCGCCTGTACAGGACGTCCGCCCTCTGCGTACAGGACCCCCGCGCTACGAATTACGCCTCGAAGCAGCACAGTCGCCCTGGTCCTCCGAATTGGCTGAAACTTTTCAAGACCTCCTAGGATCAGATAAGCTCGGGGTTACAGCGGTTGCCCTACTCAGCAACTCGCTAGCGCCCTCGACGTACCTGAGCTACCAGAGCACAATTCGACAGTTTTTTATTTTTTGTGCAGAACAAAATATCGCCCCGCTACAGGCCACGCCGGCCACCATGGTCCGCTACACGGCCTGGCTAGCCCTCTTGGGAACGGTCGCTGCCAACTCGCTGCAGCCTTATTTCAGCGCAATTAACAAGTACTTCCGCGACCACCGGCGCCAACCTATCGCCGTGGGCGAACTCCTAGCGGACGCCCGCCGTGGACTCGCCATGCTACAGCGCCGCCTGGTACCTACTACCGCTCGCCTCCCGCTACCCGCACAAGTCGCCCTAGACATCCTGCACTACGCCCACACCCTCCACGACACTTTCGCGTGGACCCCTGCTGCCTTCCCCCAGATGCAACGCTTCAGGGCCTGTTTAGCGGTGTGTGTCAATTACACGTTTTTCTGCCGCGCCGAGACCGGCGCCCGCTGCCAGACCGGCGACCTCGTGGTCGACAAGCCTTCGCAGCAAATCTGCCTCTACGTGCAGAAGTCTAAGGGGGACCAACGCCGCGACGCCAGCGATAAACTGGTCATCGCTTTCCCTGTAGCCGCTAACCCCATCCTGGCGAACCTGATAGACTACTACACGGAACAACGCGCTATTTTTTGCACTAAGTTCTACAACCAGCCACCCCCGCTCGCCTTCTGGAGTTTCTCACCTTCAGAGCCCTCCGCCGATTGGGGTGCCGCGTCCACCATCTCCACCTGGCTCTCCCTCGCCCTTCTCTCAGTCACCTCGGCCGCGCCCGCCGGCTTTAAATGGACGTCGCACAGCCTACGGAAAGGCGCGGCGTCCGCTGCCAGCTGCATCGGCGCACCCCTCCCCGTAATCAAATTTATGGGTGGCTGGGCCAAGAACAGCTCCGTGACCGAAGGAAAATATATCGACCCCACCATGATCCCAACACCTGCTGCTTGGCGGTTCTTCGGCTGGCTCACTCCGTCCCCCCCGCAACACTAATTCTGGCTGTGCAAGCCTTTGGCTTTAGGTTACTGGCAAACGTGCCCTAGGGTAAATGGTCAGATTGATTTGAATCTAGAGGTTTGCATATCCAATATCATGTGTACGGGACAGTAACTCTAGCGGTTACTGTTACCGTTAATATCGGCGCGGTTTACCTGCAGGGCAACCACCTTGCCCGAGCAGTTAGACGCAGCCAACGACCAACGACTTCCCCAACGGTCAGCTCTAGCTAGCCCGTGCCTTATAAGCCGTAGCTAGCCACGAGCCTAGGCACTCTCTGCTTTCGCGCTCAGCCAATCTAGGCTTCGCGCGAACCCACCCACCCATCCCTATAATCCTGCGCTAATCGACCCCCAGACCCTGTCTGTGGGTGTCCGTTGGCCAAATTGTAAGCAAGCTGACATCTTTGGCAAACGTGCCCTAGGGTAAATGTTTATTTTTTTGCGCCCCTGGGATATGGGACTGGCAGGTAAGCCTGCACTGGCTTTACATACAGGAGAGATCTGCTGTCCGGTCCGGTTCGCCGGAACATATTGTGTAAGCAAATGTCTTTCTGTTTTTCAGGTACAGGTACGACACCTTCTTTATTTGGGCAATAATTACCCGTACCCGTAATTGCCATCAATCGTTTATGGTCAGATTGATTTGAATCTAGAGGTTTGCATATCCAATTCCATGTGTACGGAACATTAACTCTAGCGGTTACTGTTACCGTTAATATCGGCGCGTCTCACCTGCAGGGCAACCACCTTGCCCGAGCAGTTAGACGCAGCCAACGACCAACGACTTCCCCAACGGTCAGCTCTAGCTAGCCGTGCCTTATAAGCCGTAGCTAGCCACGAGCCCAGGCACTCTCTGCTTTCGCGCTCAGCCAATCTAGGCTTCACGCGAATGCAGTCTCGACTCTCGTAGTCGAGCAGGGTGTCAGTTTTACCTTTCGTCCCATGCGCACTCGAGCGTCACGCGACACTTCCCCTCGTTCAGCTACGCAGCTCCGCAATATGCAGCCTGAGCAGTCTACATCCGCCGCAGCGGCCGACCCTCACGCTACCTCACTCGAACAACGCACAGCCGAACAGATTCGTACGGCAGTTTTGGCATCGGAACAACGGATTACTGGGCAGTTTTTGGCGGCTAACGCTGCCTTACTCGCACGGCTCCAGCAGACGACAGCTACACCTGCTACTACTGATAAACAACAATCCATTCCCGCCGACGCAACAGCGACGGAGGGTGGTAAGGCGGCCCTTGAGCCACCTATCGACATGCTTGACGACGAACCCGACCCCTCCGCGTCCGACTTCGTCGACTTCGCCTGCTACGGCGAAGTCATCCCGGCCGGCCTCGAACGTCCCCCTCGCGACGTCGACGAGCCACGTCTGTGGACTCTCACGGACGACACCGCCCGAGCTCTAAGCGACAAACGCACCCAATCAGCCTACGACGAGTACCTACACATCGGGTGCTATGCCTTCTTCGACAGTTGCGCCAACGCGGCAATTGGCGAGGCTTTGGACACGCTGTCGCACGGCCCACCTCTACCGACAGAGCATGCGGCAGCGATTGCCCTCATCCGAGCGGGTCATCGCACCCACACAGCGACGGAGGAGGCCGCCCGTACTCGATTGGGCTTCCTCCGCCTCACCAAGGGCGGACAAACGAGCACGAATACGGACCGCGTCTTTGCCGAATTGGCCTACGAGCGTTTCTGCCGCCCACGCCCTACCGCGGTCTCCGGCCCATTGGACGCGCTACGCCAAGCGTTCGTCGACCGCACGCTGGAAGTCAGCTTACACGCCGCCAGCAAGGCCGCCGCCGGCGCCGCTTTCGCGAAGATCACGCCGGACAAGCCCACAGGCCCCGACGCTCGAGCCCGCAAAGCCGCCGCCGACAAACGCAAGGCCGCTGCAACAGCAGCAGCAGCAGCACGCGCCACCCCCCCCTCCAAGCTGACCGACCCGGCTAAACCCCCGAACAAGAAATGATGGTGTGGCCCGCCGCGCCGATTCCTGCTCCCCGACATCTTCCTTTATGCGCCACCGCGTACGTCGAAAATGGCGGGAGTGGGAGCGCATCGGCGCGAGGGGCCAAGTCCTAAGTTGGATCCGCCACGGCGTCCGCGTGAAGTTCAAGCACGGCGTACGTCCCAAACCATTCAACCACGGCATCTCTATGCTAGTAGACGCAACACGCGACCAACTCGAGTTTCTCAACTCGGAACTCCCGCGCTTCGAGGCTTGCGGTGCGTGGGAGCGCTCGACCAACCCTCGCTACGTTTCCCGGATGTTTTTGGTGCCCAAACCCGGATGCAATCAATGGCGCTTGATTATCGACCTTCGAGAACTCAACCGCTACTGCTCAATCTTCAACATGACCTGCGAGGCACTCAAGCACCTACGCCATCTATCTCGACCGGGGGACTACTTCGTCTCACTCGACCTCGCCGATGGGTACTACACCCTTGGCATCCGGGAGGAAGACCGAGACTACTTCACGGTCAACTACCGCGGCACCCTATGGCGCCTCGCGTGCCTCCCCATGGGATGTCGGGCTCCGCTTACTACTTTTGCAAGCTCACGCAAGTGTTTACGAACCACCTACGCCGCCCCCCACCTCCCACGCCCGCATCTACGCCGACCGGCCCACGCCGCCCGTCCAAACGCTTCCTCCGGAACGCGCGGTGGCGAGGTACACGACTCCTCCCCTACACGGACGACTTCCTCTTCTTGGCGGATTCTTACCACGACGCGTTACTACTTCGGCAGCGCGTCCAAGCCCTGCTAGACAGCCTCGGCCTACAACGCAACCCCAAGAAAGGCGTGTGGACGCCAACGCAAGTCGGCGACCATTTGGGCTTAACGGTGGATTTGCAACGCGGCGAGTTTCGCGCCCCACCCGCAAAACTGCAACACCTCGCCCAACACGCTTCGTCCTTACTCGGGCGAGCAGCGTCAAACGCTCGTTGGCTGCCCACACGTCAGCTAGCAGCTTTCGCGGGAAAAGCGCAGTTTCTCTACCTCGCCATCGCACCCGCCCGATTCTTTTTGCGCGAGCCCCACAACGTCTTGGCTACACGCATTGGTTGGGGGGGACGCGTGCGCCTCACCCACCAACTTCGACGCGACCTCGAGTGGTGGCGTACGGTGCCAACCCAACACAACGGCCGGTCAATCTACAAGCCCATCGAGACCGCCTATTTGCACGCCGACTCGAGCGACTACGGGTGGGGAGCCGTCCTCAAAGAGGACACCAATTACCAAGCCCGCGGTTTTTGGAGTGCTCCCGATCGCCTCCAACACATTACGTGGAAGGAGCTTCGAGCGGTTCGGCACGCGGTCGAATCCTTTTTACCCCAACTCCGAGGACGACAAGTCCTCCTCCACGAGGACAACACCGCCGTGATCACCGCCCTAACCAAGCTAACGTCCCGATCGCCCGTCATGATGACCGAGCTACGGCGCTTGTGGTTCCTCCTCGACACTAACGAGATCCACGTCCGCCCACGCTATATCCGGTCGGCCGCCAACGTCTGGGCCGACACGCTAAGCCGCGAGATGGACCCCGAAGACTGGCGGCTAAACCCACGGATTTTCGACCACCTTCAAAGCCGATGGGGCCCACATACGATCGACCGGTTTGCGTCCATGCTCAACGCGCAACTGCCACGCTTCAACGCCCGCTGGCGCGACCCCATGTGCGAGGACATCGACTGCCTACACCTCCCCGACACCGCGTGGAGACGCGAAAACAACTACTGCAACCCACCGTGGTCTGCCCTCCCGGCGCTCGCCGCGAAACTAGCGCAAGCACAAGCCGCGGCGACGGTCATCGCCCCCTACTGGCGAAACAAAACGTGGTACCACGCGTTCGCCCGCTTGGCAACCGAGACCGTGCACTTCCCGGCGTCCCGCGACCTGTTCTTTGTCGGCAAGCTGGGCAAGCGCGAAGGGGTCGGACCTCCCGCGTGGAGCATCGTGGCCTTTCGGCTCTCACCCCCTCGTGGCTCTACATTCGCCGCGGAGCGATTGGCTGAGCGTTACGCCCGGACCGATTAAATACGCCTGTACAGCGCTTCCCCCCTCTGCGTACAGGACCGCCGCGCTACGGCCTACGCCGTGAAGTTGCACCGGCGCCCTGGTCCTCCGATCTATCTGAAACTTTTCAAGACCTTCTAGGATCGGACAAGCTCGGGGTTACGGCGGTCACCTTACTCAGCAACTCGCTAGCGCCCTCTACGTACGCGAGCTACTACAGCGCAATCAGACAGTTTTTTATTTTTTGTGCAGAGGAAAATGCCACACCGGCCACAATGGTACGCTATACGGCGTGGCTGGCCCTGCTAGGAACGGTCGCGGCCAGCTCGCTTCAACCCTACTTTTCAGCGGTTAATAATTTCTTCCGCGACCACCAGCGCCAACCTGCTGCCGTGGGCGAGCTCCTAGCGGACGCGCGCCGTGGCCTCGAGATGCTACAACACCGCCTACTCCCTACCGCCGCGCGTCTCCCGCTACCCGCACCGGTCGCCCTGGACATCTTACACGCCACCGACTCTCTACGCGGTACCTTCGCGTGGACACATGATGCCCTTCCTCAGCTGCAACGTTTCAGAGCATGTTTAGCGGTTTGCGTCAATTACATATTTTTCTGCCGCGCCGAAACTGGCGCCCGCTGCAAGACCGGCGACCTAATTGTCGACAGGCCTTCCCAGCAAATCTGTCTGTTCGTGCGCAAATCTAAGGGCGACCAGCGCCGCGCCAACAGCGACAAGCTCGTCATCGCTGTCCCCATCGCGGCCAACCCAGTCCTAGCAGATCTACTGGACTATTACACGCAGCACCGCGTCGCGTTCTGCTCCAAATTCTACAACCAACCACCCCCAGACGCCTTCTGGAGCTTCTCACCTGCTGAACCCTCCGCCGCTTGGGGTGCCGCTCCCACCATCTCCGCCTGGCTCGCCCTCTCCCTCCTAACAGTCAACACGGCCGCGCCCCCCGGTTTTAAGTGGACATCGCATAGCCTCCGGAAAGGCGCGGCGTCCGCTGCCAGCCGCATCGGCGCGCCCCTACCCGTAATCAAATATATGGGTGGCTGGGCCAAGAATAGCTCCGTGACCGAAGGAAAATACATTGACCCAACCATGACCCCAACACCTGCTGTTTGGCGGTTTTTCGGGCTCACTCCATCCCCCCCGCAACACTAATTTTGGTTGTGCAAGCCTTTGGCTTTAGGTTACTGGCAAAACGTGCCCTAGGGTAAATGGTTGAATCTAGAGGTTTGCATATCCAATTCCATGTGTACGGAACAGTAACTCTAGCGGTTAGTGTTACCGTTAATATCGGCGCGTCTCACCTGCAGGGCAACCACCTTGCCCGAGCAGTTAGACGCAGCCAACGACCAACGACTTCCCCAACGCTCAGGTCTAGCTAGCCCGTGCCTTATAAGCCGTAGCTAGCCACGAGCCTAGACACTCTCTGCTTTCGCGCTCAGCCAATCTAGGCTTCGCGCGAACCCACCACCCATCCCTATAATCCTGCGCTAATCGGCCCCCAGGCCCTGCCTGTGGGTGTCTTTTGGCCAAATTGTAAGCAAGCTGACATCCTTGGCAAAACGTGCCCTAGGGTAAACTTCCATTCAGGAACTGAAGAGACTCGGAGGAATGTCCACTTACTTACAACTTAACGTTGACAGACACAGTCACGTTGACGTCCACCTCACCCGCGCCGCCGAGCATAATGCACTCCATCTCCTTCTCGCTATACGGGTAACGCTCCGGAACACCCCCCGCCGTGTCCGTGACCGTCGTGCGCTTTCCCGCGGGAACGGCCGGCTTCTTGGGCGGCGCGTCAGAGTCGGGGCGCGGCGCGGCCGGCTTCTTTGGAGCCGCGACGGTTTCGGCCTTTTCCGAGCCGACGGAAGCCAGAAAAGCGCGGGCCTCTTCCGCCTGAAGGTCGCTCACGCGCCGCCCGTCCGGCGTGACGCGGGGCGGGAAGTAGATGCTGGGTTTTCGGCCCGCGGGAGACGGACTCGCGGTGGGTTCGTCGGGGGTCGCGCTCTGAGTCGGGGCGGCCGCCACCGCGCCCGCCTCGCTTGGCTCCAACAAAGCCACCATCTGACCGATCGCCACTGTTTCATCCTCACGCACCAACATCTGCACCAGCGCAATGCAGCAACACATCAGACACCGACAAGGGCACCACGAGCCCTGCCCCATAGTCCCATACCCCATTACACGATGCCCTGCATATAATTAAGCTATTTATTTTCTGAATATAACATCGATTCAATAATAATGACATATACGCTGAATCCCAATTCGTATTGACATATACGTAACTCAACGCATCGCGCCCAAACACAGATTGTTTTTGGACACAGAGACATCAATAAATGATGCACTACGCCCAAAGAGAGCGCGCCCAATATCATGACATCCAATCCATAGAAATCGAACAACCACAAACCAACACACCGACGCTCTGAATTTGTTTTGTCTCTTGAATGTATCTCCGAAATATGAAACCAACTCTGGGGGCGGCACGGGATGCTGCTTCCTATAGAACCATTACCGAGCGGCGCCGATAATCAAGCTGCATTTGGTAAATGGATGGCGCATTGTAATTTACTGAGCAGACTGGCATTCATGGTTGTGCATGGTGATGCAGATTATAGCAATATTATCGTAACGCAGAAATATTAGCAGTTACAGTTGTTACGCAGTGATAGCTACGTGTGCAGTTTTACTACTATGCAGATCATAACAATTGCAAGGAAACCGTGCCACACGCGACGCCCCCAGCTTCCAAACCATAATGCATCCACCAGTAAGCGTGCTAAGACTTGAATGGTTATTATGCTAAACATGTTTGGCATGGCGCGCCTGCATTGCGCGCATGATATGCGCTAAAGGCCATGGAATGCAGTGAAGCTGTTTCATGGGAGATAAAAACAAAAGGCGCCAGCGAGAACTCTGCAGCGTTGCGCTGCCCATCTGTTAGATAAATATATCCCGACACAGAGTGGGGCTGCTACCTTCAGGATCTGCAACCAAATACCACACCACCCTTCTGGTATACTAACCCAACCTTCTGTTCTCGCACACCCCCATTCACTTCAACGTTGTGCGCCAGAGCCCCCCACAAACTTGACACCCTGCTGAAGTGCATATTAAATCATGAAACCAAAGTATTATCACCACCACCACTAGATTGGCATTCCCGCATATAACAACAATTGTACTTTCAGCACGACGTCGGACGTTAGTGACTATGAATGCACCCTAGTCACGCAGGACGTATTTCATAATCAAAAAATTCCCCAAAATCTTGAAGTATCGCATGCGGCCACAATACATACAATACCTGATGCAGGTGACCTGAATGCAAATGATGGCGAAGGTGCGGGATGGGTGCGCACATTGTGGATGACACCCATCTTGGGCGCGCGCACGTCCACGGTAACCTTGTCCGTCTCAATCTGCGCGATCACCTCGTCCTCCTCCACCGCCTCCCCCGCCTGCCGCAGCACCGCGCAGATGGTGCCCTCGCTGATGGAATCGCCCATGGAGGGGACCACGATAGTCAGCCGCTCCGGCATCCACAGGGCCGCGGAAGAGCGGAAGCCGGCATGATGCCCACCCAGAGCGCGCAGCTGCAGAGACACGCCAATGACCGCGCCCATACACACACACACGCACGCACGCACACACACACACACACACACACACACACACACACACACACCATTTAGTACTGGAAGACGGCTATTTGAAATCGATGCGATTCAAATTCTGGCGACATAATGAAAACCATCCATAATACACTGATACACTCATTAAGTTGTCTCTTTTCTGATAATCGCACTTTGACAGAAAGCGGTCTCTCTGGAACAGTATAACAACAGCCAAATCCAACATCAAGAGGCGCCATAGTGACAAGGTGGAGGGATTCCTGCTGAACCTGCTCCTCTCCTCAGCCCCTCAAACACACACACACACACACACACACACAAAATACACGTTCACTCATACCCCCATCACACGCACACACGAACACACACACACACACACACACACACACACACACACACACACACACACACACACGTAAATAAGCACAACCCCCCTCCACACACGCCCACATACACACGCATACAAACATGCACACATATACACACACACGCATACACTACACACGCACATACAACACAAACACACACACACACACACACACACACACACACACACACACACACACACACACACACACACACACACACACACACACACACACACACACACACACACACACACACACACACACATAAGCACGCCCTTCCCCCACCCCTCGTCACACACGCGCACGTGCGCACGCACACACACACACACACACACACACACACACACACACACACACACACACACACACACACACCAGCGAGGGGCGATGGGAGTGGCTGCAACCAAGTACGCTATATGAGAAGCGGCCTATACTCCTTCCCCCTCCTACCGCAAAGCCCCTACTCCACCTGCGTGTTGAGCGGGCAGGCGGCGCAGCGCACCATACTGTTGCTCCCCAATGCCCCCATCCCCGCCGCTGTGCTGCTGCCGATAGAAGTCCCACCCGTCGCCGCCAGCGCGCGGCTGACACCTCCACATAGTCGCCTGGCGGACAGCACCGCCAGCGACGCAGCCCTCGACGGCAGCATCGCCTCCCGCCTGCCTCGCTTGTGTCCGGTGAACGGTTCTGTTGGAGCCTAGGATAGAAGGGAGGGGGGAGGCGGGACGAGGTCGGGAAAGATGCTTAGAGTCCACTACCTCAAATGGGAGCACCTTGTGGAGGAGTCGACAGCGCCGAAGGTTCCACAGTGTGACATATTGTATAAATAAAAAGACGCAACAGCGATACGGAAAGGGACTGAAAAAACGGCCAATCTCGCCGGGAGCTGCAACGTGAGCAGAATCCTAGGAGCGCAGTGCGGGTGATAAGATCCGACAAATGAAGGGGAGTGAGTCTTTCTGCGTAAGGTGTGCGTGTGAGAAAGAAAAGGGGGCGGGTGACGAAGGGGGCGTCGACAGAGTGTCGGTGTTAAGTCGTGTTAGGGCTTCTGCGGGCCGAAGAAATGCGGTAATAGGGTACATGCAGTGATGCAGGGAGCCTTACGCGCCTGGTTCTATCAACCCCGGCGTGAATATGCAATTCGGGTAGAAGGGGTGTCGCGGACGTGGGAGGCGCCTGCGGGTGAGCGCTTACGGTCTGTGTTTCATCGACAACCGTCGAACGTGCTGCCCAGCAGACTATCAGTGGGGGGCGTTAGCGGGGTTTGTTACTTGTTCATATCAGTACATACACTGGCAGCACGGCGGGCCCGGTCGGGCTGCGACTGGACTAGATTACAATATTTGGCACATACACAGCCACAGCGCCTCATCGAGCTTGTACCCGTACTTTTTGCACGTGTACTTGGTAATGGTACTGACACTAATTGTTTGTTATTTACGTGGCATTTTGTAATAAAATTCAATTTCTTACAAGAAAAAGCAGTGGAGGCCACCAAGCAAAAAGAAGAAAAGAGGAAAAATCCTAAGCCCGAGGAACAGGAAGGCATGCAACAGCATCAGCACTGCCCTCCTGAAGAGCGTCGCTGAGGTAGGAACCCAGAGTGCCATGGAGAGCAGCAGAAAGACGTTGCATGAATTCACGTCGCACATCCCCCAAAAAACGCCGAAACGGAACACAAGTAGATCGACGAACAAAATGCTGCATACGGACATAACTGGGCGCCGACGAGGCACTTTGTCAACTAAATGACTTTCAAACAACTTACTCTGCTTACAAAACCCTAAATGGCAGCAGGGCCACATTTCCATTTTGTTATTTATTTATTGTATTGCCCAAATCCTTATCGCAAATAATGAATACTATTCGCATTTAATCATATTAATTTGCGAAAAGAAAACTTATTACCGCTATACTCCAAAACTGGCAAATATATGTACGGTCGGTCCATGACTATTATCCCTTCGCCATGGAGGATGGGGGCCGGTTGGCGCCGATGGCGGCTGAGTTGGTCGATCGCTTGGCTATTTTGGTGGCTGTTCGTCGCTTCCCTAGCATGGGGGCCGCTGACTCTCGTTCCTTGCGCTCTGACAGTTATGTCCGTATGCAACATTTTGTTCGTCGATCTACTTCTCTTCCGTTTCGGCGTTTTTTGGGGGATGTGCGACGTGAATTCATGCAACGTCTTTCTGCTGCTCTCCATGGCACTCTGGGTTCTTATCTCCGCGACGCTTTTCATGAGGGCAGTGCCGGTGCTGTGGCATGCCTTCCTGTTCCTCGGGCTTAGGTTTTTTCCTCCTTTCTTCCTTTTTTTGCTTGGTGGCCTCCACTGCTTTTTCTTGTAAGAAATTTTATAATGTACGGTCTTATGCTCCGACAGGAACTACTGAATGTTGTCACTTCTACTTCACCATGGGCGGTCCAATTGCGCAGTTCGTATGATACGATCTCCAACATGGGCGGGTTTTCGGAATTGGATCTCGTGGTGTTGACTAACACACTAAATAAAGACCTTTCCGATTATGTTGGGCCCGATGTCGAGTTGGTGGTATCTCCGGTTAACAATGCGGTGGCGCCCGCTACCCAATTGACTTGCCTACAAATTTCGACTCCCGATGCTCTCACTCGCTCGGGAGATTCAGGGGGGGGGATCAACAAGGCATTTCGCGCACTCTTCGTGCCCAGGCCTACCTTGCTGACCTCTTGGCGTTTTGAAGACCTTCCCCACCGGACTATCCGAGGATGAATTCGTGTACGGGTCGCGGGGCTTTGGCTCTCTTTTTCGTTGTACATGAGACTAGTTTTAAGGTGCCATCCGATTGTTGTACGATGGCAGCGCACCGGGTGCTTGGCTTCACTGCGGAGCGCCTCTCTCATGTCAGGAAGTGCCCTCACTGCCATCCGGCTCCCTCAAAAAACCATCCGTAGCCCGAGCTGTCGGTATGTAGTAGACACTCTGCTTGTGCGAACCTTGTGGACACTCTTTTTATCGTGCCCCTAGCCTTCAGTGCAAACATTGGCGTGGAAACTATGGTATTGTCGGTACGTGACGGTAATCTACGGTAACTATGGTAATCGTGACGGCACACTGCTCAAGAAGGCGGCCTACCATAGGAGAGTACGGACGGGTTCATCGCGATCACACAGGCGTTAAAAACATATGGAGGACCGGAAACACGAGAAAGTACGGCGCGGCGGCATGAGCGCCTGCCGGACACCGTCGGAAGCTATGGACTTCTTTTCCTTCCCAACCCCCGAAGGGGAAGGGACGCCTATGCTAGGAGGCGAGCTACGACGGTATGCAACAATTATCTCGGAAGAGGGCGCGCGTGGATCGAGATGGGACCGTCGACGACCTTAGTGAGGGGGTTTTTCACCTTCCTCCCCCCCCCCAAGGAACGGTCGTGCCGGAGTCGCACAAGAGTAGATGTCACGTAGGCCCGCTTTGACAAGCGCATGCTCCTCATCATTTTCGCACCGGGTTGAACAGGCCACGCATCGTGGAGAAATGCGACACGATCTTTTTCGCACTTCTCGGCATAAAAAAAACAAAGAAATGTTCACGGGTATGCTTTAGAATGTGTAGTTATTGCCAACTGAGAGGTTGGAATAGGCGGTTCACCACTTAAACCTATAACCTAAGGTACCCAGATGATTGTACGGGTCCGTCCACATATGGCAGCTGTTAACTCGGTATTGCGATGAATAAATTTTAATGGTGCATCCACAGCTCACACATGCGCGAGTGTCAGATCCAACCACACTAGCCTTTGGCTCGGCAATCCACCGCAACAGACAAAGTGCAGGTGCGCGACTTGCGTGGTCGCTATTGCTGACCAGAGCGTGCGAGTTTCCAGAGGGCGTTAAATTGCAATGTCGACGCGGCAAACAACACATGGAGGGATTCCATATACTCATGTGACGACGGCCACAACTCTCCCCATTAGCAAGAGCGTTATCGTATGATGGAGTCACAGCCGCTCTCCGCGCAACGCATCACCCACCCATTTTTTAAATGGGAAGCAAGGCACACTTGGAAAGCGCACAACGGCGACTATTTTCCTTTCTTTGCCTTCCGTTGCGCCGCTTTGGCGGAGGCCATACCGGGCATCGACACGTGCACTAGCCCCACCATCCCGCCCACCAGCTCCGTGTCGTTCACCGCCTTCATCAGCTCCCTCTCCCGCGAGCTCGCCTCCGGCAGCGCGCACAGCATATCCACCGCTTGCTTCCCCGCCTTCCCCTTCTTCTGCCGCCCCGGTGTAAGCTTCACGCGGTACTTGTAGCCCTGCAAAGCGTTGTAGGGGGCGCAAACGGGGAGCGCAAACAGGAGGAGGTCCTCTGCGTGTGGGGCGCCTGCCAACCGACAAGCGCACAGTCAGGGAGGAAAGCGCCCATGAGTAACCCAACCTTCATGCCTAAGTATATTTTTCTTTGCGGAAGCTATCAAATAAGAAAAATGCATAAGCGCACAATTACAAGTTGGCACTCTATACGCAATGATGATGTGCATCCATGAGCAGAAATCATTGACGTGCATCGCTTGCGCCGAGTTTTTTCAAGAGCCACAGGGAATGGCGAAGGAACAGTCCGCTTTAAAAGGTCAGCGATAACATTCGGAAGAAAGGTGTGATTCTGCAAAAGAGTACTCACGCGCTCTTCAGAAAGAAATGAATGAACGCGAGTGCGTACGAATTAGTTGCGTCAAATAAGGGAAAGAATCAACATCGAAGGAATAAAATGCATTTATTCGAGCCCTTTTCGCATTTCGAGACCTGAACTTGCGAATTCAACTGGCAATGGGATCACAGCCTGAGTTATATAAGAACAACTTTCGTTTTCGGTGGTCTCATTCCAGCATTTAACCCAGGAGGAGGATCAAATATAGTTCTGTGCCTCCTCTACATGATGTTCGAGTAATACTCCCGGAGGTGGGTACGTGATCGCGTTTCTGGTTATCCGTTGGAGCCCAACGACACCCAACCAACTTCTCTTATCATAAGAAATACGCTTGGCCACTTGCTTTTCACTTATCAGGGGACGTCGTAGGGACGATACAGGGTATGGCCAGAAACAATTAAAAGGGAAACATAGGCATAATCAGCTAGATAAATTGAGCATTGCGGAAAGGCACCCCCCCTCCGTTCACCCCGCTTCCCCTCACCGGTGAGGGCGTCCAGCTCCGTCAGCTTCTCCTTGTCCTCCTCACTCAAGTCCACCACATTCTCCTCTGCCAACATTTCCGCTATCTCACGCCGCTCCCCCGCGTCGTCGCCCCCCTCCCTCGCCGCCACCGCTCCCGCCCCCGCCCCCCTCTCTACCCCCACCCCCTCCTCACCCGCCTCCCCTTCCTCCCCTTCTTCCCTACCCTGCTGCTGCTGCTCCTGTTGCTGCGCCTGTGGACGTGGGCCGTTGGGCTGCTCCGGGCGCCCAGAGATCTGAGCCGCCAGCTGCGCGGGTGTCATGCCGTCGGGCAGTTCTTGCTGCGGCACCTCGGACGTGATCTTGCGCGCCTCCTTCCGCTCCTTGCGTACTGCACGCCGCTGAACCTTTTCGCCTACACACACACACACACACACACACACACACACACACACACACACACACACACACACACACACACACACACACACACACACACACACACACACACACACACACACACACTCAGTGAATAAACAAGTGCGTATTGATAAAATAGGAAAGTTTAATTGCAAAACCAGTAGAGATAGCATGGATTAGAATAACAGAAAGATACAGCACCCTGGTAACGAGATGCGTGTAAAACACACCCAAACGCGAGCAGCAGCACTGAACAAAGTATGCTATCATGAAAAGACAGCCGCGGTTATGGAAGAACATGTTCAACAGGGACGAACACGGAGTCGCAAGAGCGAGGAAGGGCGAAGCAGGGACGTCAAGCGCGCTATCAGTAACTGCTCTGGAGCGACCTTAATATAATGATAAACGTAGATAACACTCAACGAAGGCAATCGTGTGATAAGCTGTGTTGTGTGTATCGGCGCCTATTCCCTTGTAAAATGATTGAGTTGCGTTGTGTCAAACCAATGATGTGATGGCATCCTGCTGACCGCCGTACCTGCTGACGCCAGCACCTGCATCGCCAGCCGTCGATCCTCCTCGTCCTGGTCGCCGTACTTGTCTCGGATCTTCTTCGCCTTCCCCTTCTTCCCCCTCTGTCCAAGCAGGGCATAGAGAGTCTCCTCAGCCCACGTCTCAAAATCAAGCCAATGAGAAAAGTTCAACATATTCCAACAAAGCACAAGAGCTAGCCAACGAAGCTAAAACTAAAATTTAACTTAAATCAACAAAACAAAACAAAACACCACAAAACACAACACAACACAACACAACACACCACAACACAACACAACACAAGAAAACCAAACCTAACCTAACAGCGTATTGGCGGAAACGAGAGCAGGCAATGCAGTGGCACGCAACAAACATGTTTCTAGCTCGAAGCCTAACAGTGTTCTTGGTCGAAACCCGTAGTCCCTTCCATGAGCGCCCCCTTTACCTGCTGCCCCTTCAACGCCGCCGCTGCCGCTGCATCCGCCGCTGCTGCCGCTGCCTTTTTTGCCCGCCGCTCCGCCTCCGCCTTCCGCGCAGCGGCGATCAACTCCGCCTCCTCCGCGTCGCCGCCCGCTCCCCCCTCTGACACGGCCAAGCACAGCCACACCACACCGAGACATCAGCAACACAACACCCCAGCCCAAGCCCTCTGCAGTCCAGCGAGCAAACCCACTTCAAACAGCCCACTTGAAACATATTACCCGCATGAAAAGCTACGGCACCCCTCCCATACACGCATACAGCGAAAAGGATGGAATGGTTCTCGACAGCGCCCCATTCTGGTGCGCAGTCTGACAATATGCCGGGCCAGACCGTTGCTCTATGGTCGACACTGCCATGCACCCAGATATTATGGACACAATAGAAATAGCTCGCATAAAATAGGGAAACGTCATGGGAACATGTTTCACTCACGCAAAGAGTTGTGTTATTCAACTCCGTTTTTGTTACTTCTCACGGCATAGCATGGATAGCGACGCGGGCAACACATACGTCAGAATCGATTTTTAGATCATCGCTAGTTCCTATTTGAAAAGAATATCGAAACTTATTCATCCACTCAAAGTAATTCATGTAAGCAAAGCAAACTGCGCATGAGACAAAAACAGACTCATCGCTGGACGACAAACCAAAAAGCGAGGCAGAAAAGGACAAAGCGTGCACGTGTGAGCATGTGTGTGTGTGTGTGTGTGTGTGTGTGTGTGTGTGTGTGTGTGTGAGAGAGTGTGTGTGTGTGTGTGCATGTGTGTGTGTGTGTCTGCGTGCATTTGTATGTGTGTGTGTGTGTCTGCGTGCATTTGTGTGTGTGTGTGTGTGTGTGTGTGTGTGTGTGTGTGTGTGTGTGTGTGTGTGTGTGTGTCTGCGTGCATTTGTGTGTGCATGTGTGTGTGTGTATCTGCGTGCATTGTGTGTGTGTGTGTGTGTGTGTGTGTGTGTGTGTGTGTGTGTGTGTGTGTGTGTGTGTGTGTGTGTGTGTGTGTGTGTGTTGGGGGGAGGAGGGGGGGGTGGGGGTGGGGGGGGGGGGGGGGGGGGGGGGGGGGGGGGGGGGGGGGGGGGTAAAGGGGGTTACCGTTGTCAGGCGCCCTTTTTGCCGTGGCCTGCAGCAGTTCCTCCGTCGGCGCCGCCAGCCCCGCCTTTTTCATCGCGCGCCGCTGCTTCGCAGAGAGGCGTTTGGGCCCCGTCTGGCCCGGCGCCCCCCCCTCCCTCTCCCCCTTCACCACCCCCGCTCCCCACCCTGTCAAAGGAAGCGGGAGACAGCAGCCCCGCCACCCCTGCGCCGATACTGTTCAAGTAGTCGTCCAGCTCGTCCCCTTCCTCATCCTTCACAACTGCTGTTTCGCCCTTACCCGCAGTTCCAGCAGCAGCCACTCCCTCTTTCTCCCCCATCTCCCCACCTTCCTCCCTCTCAACCTCCTCCCCACCTTCCTCCCTTTCAACATGCTCCCCGCCGTCTTCCCTCTCCACCTTTTCCCTATCCCCTTCAACTTCCTTCCCCCCTTCCTCCTCACCCTCGCCGCCTGCGCTCCCCTCTGCCTCAGCCCCACCGCCGCCCTCCTGCCCGTCTCCTCCCTTCTCACCTTCCACGTCGCGCCCTGTCAGAGACACAACAAAAGAAAAGGCAACGTCACTCCTCCGCAGCTACTATCAATCGAGCGTCACCCATTCTCAGAGTTACATCTGTTTGCATACAAGCTCTCAACATGTCAGGTTCATCTACGAATTCATGAATTGTCTGCGCTCACGGTCCATCAGAAACCTCCCCAAGCACCCACATACCCTCCTACCCTTCATATCACAGCAAACGTTTCCACTAAAGCCTAACAATGAACTTCCGAAATTAAATAGCACAAGTTACGCCCTTCCCCAAGAAGTAAATTCTCGAACAACCAAATGTTTGCGGTCTGATTATTTTAGGAGAAACATTCAAAAAGGCATCCTAAACGCATCTCAAACTAAAAAAACCCCGTAGCATTTTGCACTTGGTTGCCGTGTAGCTCTTCCGCATGATTAACCAGACCGCACAGAACCTAGTTTGGCGTCGCACTCACCGTCAAGAGAAGGCAAATCCTCCTGCTCCACGCCGCCCCTCACCGCGCGCTCCCCCAAGTGCGCGCCCACGCACGAGTCGTCCAGCTTGAACAGCATACCCAGCCCCATCACCAGCTGCGAGGGCGGCAGGAAATTCTTCTTGCCGCGCACCATGAAGCTGCCCGTCGGCAGGTACTCCCCCGTGGGAGCCGTCTTGGATACCTGCGAGGGGGCGGTGGGGCATGCGAAGACGGCGAGTCAGTGTCACAATACAACATGTAAAAGACAGTTGAGAGAATTCTATGCCATTCTGAACCATATTACAGCCGAAAATGCACTTCATGTTAACAGATCTTACGATAATGTGGAAACCCTCACGCCCTGTTACCTTGGAAACAAGTACAACGCTTGGTGATGCGATAGTTGAAATCTAAGCCTCATACTAATGCACAAGAGGGCGGATATATGCGAGCTGCCGAGAATTAACGTCATAGATTCAAGGACACGCAGACAATTCCCATAGTCAACGGATTCCTGAACCCTCCTCCGGTCACGGATATGGCACAAGCATTATTGAGTGAGAGAGTGGAAGAGGGTGCGCGAGGGAGGGAGGGTGTCCATCCGGGAGCGAGCGAGCGAGTGGTTTGAGAGAATGAGACAGCGAAGGGGTGAGCTGGGGGTGAGGGATTGCTAGTGATGAGAAGGTGGGCGCGTGAGGGAGGGAGTGAGAACAAGGGGGAGGAAGCGAAAGCTTGATAAAGTCAATGCGTTAGAAACGAAACAGTGAATGTGTGGAAAGGAGGACGTTAGTTAAGCAGGGAATGAGTACATGGGCGGTTAGTGGGGTACTTGAGTCAGGGAGAAGATGGGTGGCTACATCAGAGCGTGCAACATGGGAGGTAGGTTCACTGTGAGCTAGGTGTGTGACGAGAGATGGCGGTTGCCTCATCGCAGGATGATATAATATTGGAAATATAGGGATCGCATTACCTGGTGATGATGCACCCACCACGCGCTGGTCACAATCTTGGCGTCCCACGCGCGGCTGCGGCACACCGCGGTGCAGCCCGCCTGTGTGAGCGTGAGCGGCGGGACGGGCTCATCCGGGCGCGGGTTCTTCACCACCGTTGTGGACGCGCCGTGCAGATCCGCGTGCACATAGCTGTCACCCAACGGAGCACAACAAACGTCGCCAATAAACACCAAATATCAAAAATACATGGACAACAATCGAGCTACACCATATATGGCTAAGGTTGCCACTTGAACACAACGTGCAAAGGTCTTCACGATTTCTTTCTCATTATTAGGGAGGGGAAGAAGGGGGTGCCTCACACGTCGCCGCGGCGGAGGTAGCGCTTGACGAGGATTTCGTTCTGCTGTGCGTCGCGACCGGTGAGCACGAGGTAGTTTTCGCTCGAGATGAACCAATGAAACTTCTCAAACCAGAGCACCTTCCGCACCGTCCGGATGCTCGCCACGCTCTTCGCCTGCTGCACCTGCAAGTCCAACGCAGCGTGGGTTGGTTGGTTTTCACATATTCCGTCAACAATTGGATGCATGTCGTGTGGGGTCGACTCTACGACGAAATGGCTCAGCCGAGCCACGAAAGTCGCTTCTACTGCAATGAATAGCTAAACGGACAAACAAGCAATGACTCGGACGGACACTTTGCACCAAAAGCAAAGCGCAGATTTCGTATAAATTAATGAAATGTTGTCCGTTGTTTACCGGAATCACAACCAAAATGTCATACGACGGGGGGTGAGGCGGCTTTCCACTAATAACATCGTATAGTTCAGAAAGTTTATTCACTCTTTGACCACGACAAAGGCTCAGACATGGTCACGCCGTCGACTTCCAAGATGTCACGAGACAGTGAAGAGCAGCGCACAAGAGCAAACACAAAAATGTATCACTGCGGAACGATCGTCTCATTGCTTTGTCTCCCCATTCAGATCATAACACTAGTGGCAGTGCTGGAGCTATTAGTAAGAACGTAACCGGCAGCCACAAGTTCAGCCAGCACCGTGACCGAAATCAATTCCATAGCAGTAAAACTACAAACGAACCTAATTCGGCATATACAAACACTACCAAACAAGTCACAACAGTCAGCATATCCATGTCAAGTCTACTGAAAAGGTTTCACGGACGGTCCGCACCTGCGCCAGCGCCTTCCTCTCCGCCGCCTTGAATGTCGACTGGTTGGCCTGCACAGTGCGGCGGTGCTTCTCCTCGTGCCGCTTCCTCACGCTGTGGTGCACGCTCGCGTTGGCGTGCGCGCTGAGCGCGAGGTCCACCTCAACCGCCTGCCCCCGCCGCGCCGCCTTTCGCTTCGCGCCCTTTTTACCCGCCCTCTCCTCCCCACCACCCCCACCCTCCTCCTCTCCGCTCGATGACTCACCATCGCCGCCCTCGGAGGGGTCCACCAGCTGGAGAGTGATCTGAACCCACGTCAACAGAACACACTCAGTTCAAAAGAGTGTCAAACCCGAATCACAGCGCAACACAACTGCCCTTGTTGCAGTCTTGTGCCAAACGCCACCCCCCATTCACTTCCACACAAAGGACGGAAACCACTACAGTGGAGCAAAGGGTAAGAAACCAGTTCATGGTTATACATGCGAAACCACGCAATGTTTTGGCAGGCATGGCCCTCAGTGCATAGTTGAGCCGATGGTGGCCTCGTTCGTGCACGGAGACTGGGGTATTCAGGGTAAAAACCCTATATAGCGCGGCACCACTTTGCTGCTCGTTGCCGCAGAATGGGGAAGGCATGTGAATTGGCGGCACACGGCGCGCACTTGAACCAGCCCATCACGTGTTGGTCAACTTGGGCGGTTGCATATTCATAGATAGACCAGAATTCCGTGGATGTACATGTATACCTCCCATTGTGCGGTTATACACTATACTTTAAGAAGAGTTTCAGAAGCTTAGGGCAGTACCCGTACTCTATCGAGGTGACATCTATCGCTAACACAATATCTGCATGATACGTCATCTACGTGCATTTTCCAAACCAAAACATCGCGCTTAAAGCACCGAATCCAATAATTGGTGAGCCAACGGACATTTATACTAACGAACAGACGAACGAACAAACAGACAGACAGACAAACAAACAAACAAACAAACAAACAAACAAACAAACAAACAAACAAACAAACAAACAAACAAAAAAACAAACAAACAAACAAAACAAACAAACAAACAAACAAACAAACAAGCAAGCAAGCAAACAAACAAACAAACAAACAAACAAGCAAGCAAGCAAGCAAACAAACAGACAGACAGACAGACAGACAGACAGACAGACAGACAGACAGACAGACAAATAACGGGTAACTACAATCATAGGACGGGACTGCATGACTAAACTAGACATACTTCAGAGCTATGTGGGCAAGGGGGGCGCCGCAATGAGACACGTAACATGTACGAAACCCTAAATTTACCGAAACTGAACACAGGCTGAAGGCATGATAACATAAAATTCCTCAAAGGGGAAGCACACAAGATGCGCCTCACCTTGTTACGTTCGAGGGCGAGGGAGGCGATGAGCTGCGCCACCGGGTTGCCCGCGCGCTTCTCCGCCTTGATCATCTGCTCCAGCTCCCCCCAGTCCATCCCCGCCGCCAGCGCGCCATTAACGGCGCCAATGGCGCCGTCAACCGCCTCGAGGTTGAGGTGGATCAGCAGCGCGCGCCGCTCCTGCGCCTCTGCCTCCGCCCCCAGCGCCTCCTCCACCCGCTTCGTCTGGTCCGCCTTCACCTTTTCCAGCCGCAGCAGCGCCGCTCGCTCGTGCGCCAGTTGCGCCTGCGCCGCCTTCTGCTCGTCTATCTGTGCGCACAGCGACGTGTCCATGCGTGAGCGACGCATAAAAGGAGTTGTGGAAAGAGAACGGCTGAGACAGACGGAACCCAGTCCGCGAATATCTCAGCTGCACTGCCCTTCGCATTCTCGCAATTCGTAGCGTGGCGCGACACACTGGATTACTAGCAGCTATGTAACAGTGGGAATACCATCAGCGCATATATTTCTAGTCAGGGGTTGTACCCTTACGCTATAACCAAATGCAAAGGAGCAGACAAGTGTTTGTGCACGTGTATGCCCCGGACCTTGCCAGCGCCGTATGAATGTCAAACCGTTTGGAGCTGATGTAAAAAGACAGACTTGCTGACAGACAGGAAAACAGAGAGATTGACAAACAGATAAGAGGACAGGCGCGCGCACACGCGCGCATTTCAGAACATTAATGCGCAGAGGAAACAATAAAATGTGGCCCCTAGTCATGAAGATGGAGCGGTGAGAATACGAGGGGACCAGAGCGTTTTTATAAACCAGCACATATCTGCCGAGATTGAAGCCCACACAATATGGGAGAGGGAGGGGTGGTTGCATTTTATATAGAGGCGGCTGGGCATTGACTGGCAGGGTGACCGTGGCAGCTCGTAGCCCCATTTCAAAAAGTTAAAACGAAGAGAGAAGAGAGGTTGGGTACCAAAGGGTGACATGAGACGGCCAAGCGCTGTGAAACTGAA
>JAPMLY010000067.1:37500-60000 GCA_026401115.1 Tetraselmis chui
GAGCGCAAGGAACGAGAGTCAGCGGCCCCCATGCCAGGGAAGCGACGTACAGCCACCAAAATAGCCAAGCGATCGACCAACTCAGCCGCCATCGGCGCCAACCGGCCCCCATCCTCCATGGCGAAGGGGTAGTAGTCATGGACCGACTGAACCGAAGGCGTGCCAAGCAAAGCGGAAGTGCGGAGGTCCGCATCAAGTTTGCCTTGCTGAGCTCCCAATGCAAGGCTGCCAGGGAGTGGAAGGCGAGCACCTATACGAGGAACGTTGGTGTTCGTGCGAGCACTTGTAACCGTCACATCAACAACAAGATGGCGGTGCGGAGCCATGAAGTCCAACCAAACCACATCCCCAGGACGATCACGTGAAGCTCCCGACCGAATACGGCGGACCTCCAACCGCAAGTCCCGGCCCTTAGTAGCCCCCGCACAAGTATATATCCAAAAAAAAAAAATGATATTTACCGATGCGCTCCCACTCCCGCCACTTTCGACGTACGCGGTGGCGCATGAAGGAAGATGTCGGGGAGCAGGAATCGGCGCGGCGGGCTACACCATCATTTCTTGCTTGGGGTTTTAGCCGAGTCGGTCGGCTTGGGTGGGAGGGTTGCTCGCGCCGCGGCTGCTGCTGCTGCGGCGGCCTTGCGTTTGTCGGCGGCGGCTTTGCGGCTCCGAGCGTCGGGGCCGTTGGGCTTGTCCGGTGTGACCTTCGCGAAAGCGGCGCCGGCGGCGGCCTTGCTGGCAGCGTGTAAGCTGACTTCAAGCGTGCGGTCGACGAAAGCTTGGCGTAGCGCGTCCAATGTGCCGGAGACCGCGGTAGGACGCGGTCGGCAAAAGCGCTCGTGTGCCAATTCGGCGAACACGCGGTCCGCATCCGTGCTCGTTTGTCCGCCCTTGGTGAGGCGGAGGAAGCCCAATCGAGTACGGGCGGCCTCCTCCGTCGCTGTGTGGGTGCGATGGCCCGCTCGGATGAGGGCAATCGCTGCCGCCTGCTCTGTAGGTAGAGGTGGGCCGTGCGACAACGTGTCCAAAGCCTCGCCAATTGCCGCGTTGGCGCAACTGTCGAAGAAGGCATAGCACCCGATGTGTAGGTACTCGTCGTATGCCGCTTGGGTGCGTTTGTCGCTTAGGGCACGGGCGGTGTCGTCCGTGAGAGTCCACAGACGTGGCTCCTCGACGTCTCGGGGGGGACGTTCGAGGCCGCCCGGGATGACTTCGCCGTAGTAGGTGAAGTCGACAAACTCGGCCGCGGAGGGGTCGGGTTCGTCGTCGAGCAGGTCGATAGGTGGCTCGGGGGCCTCCTTACCACCCTCCGTCGCTGTGGTCGCGTCGGTGGGAATGGACTGCTGTTGATAAGTAGTAGCAGGTGTGGCTGTCGTCGGCCGGAGTTGAGCGAGTAAGGCAGCGTTAGCCGCCAAAAACTGCTCAGTAATCCGTTGCTCCGATGCCAAAACTGCCGTACGAATCTGCTCGGCTGTGCGTTGTTCGAGTGTAGTAGCGTGAGGGTCGGCCGCTGCGGCGGACGTAGACTGCTCAGGCTGCATATTGGGGAACTGCGTAGCTGAACGAGGGGAAGTGTCGCGTGACGCTCGAGTGCGCATGGGACGAAAAGGTAAAACTGACACCCTGCTCGACTACTAGAGTCGAGACTGCATTCGCGCGAAGCCTAGATTGGCTGAGCGCGAAAGCAGAGAGTGCCTAGGCTCGTGGCTAGCTACGGCTTATAAGGCACGGGCTAGCTAGAGCTGGCCGTTGGGGAAGTTGTTGGTCGTTGGCTGTGTCTAACTGTTCGGGCAAGGTGGTTGCCCTGCAGGCGAGACGCGCCGATATTAACGGTAACAGTAACCGCTAGAGTTACTGTCCCGTACACATGATATTGGATATGCAAACCTCTAGATTCAAATCAATCTGACCATAATATCAATACGGATAGGGGTATCCGTACTATATCATGCCTTATGTGATGCTGCCTCAATTGTTGCCTCTTCACTCCGCAACAGTGACAAATGTAGTTAGAAAAGAGTTACACTAGGAGTTGGTCCGCCTCCCTGCTCCATGTCCTAGTGTCTATGGTCCTCCTGATAATTCGAAAATAGTTACACTCTTCCCTCTTAGTCCCCCCTCCCCGGTTCATGTCATGGTGTCCATAGATGGTGCTTCCTACTGTATAATTCAATTTCGACAAAATTGTGAATAAAAAGTGCAAAGACGGCAAGAAATAATGTGGTGACGTCGATGGTCCTCGCTCCAGCGTGCTTGCAACGACATCTCACGGTGACTTATTATGGAGCCCGTCCTCCGGCAATTGCCGGCTTGTCGCATATTTGGAAATTTCGACACTAATACCCGAGGTACGTATGCGCCTCCGACATACATACATGGCGATGCATGTTGTGACGAGTACAGTTCTGCAACAGTGCATTGCAAGACATTGTACATGTACTCGTTACTAATTCCAATTCGTGCTTTTCCATTGGACGGACGTACAACGTGGGTACGTCGCTATTGCAATATTCACAAGGGTTCTGATGCGTACTGTACGACCAGTACCCCCCGGTACGTACAAGTACGCACAGTTAATCTAACTAGCCAGATGACGCGCCTAAGCGAGGTTTCCGATGCAAAATGAGCCGCGTCGTGATTCTCCATGCTAGTCGAGCCGCGTCTCTAGACAATTGACGACGGTTGAAAAGCCCTAACGCCTGACACGTAAGCTAGACAAGTAGGCGTAAGCTATCATGGCAGAAACCTATTTAAGCCAAGTGCAGTAGAGGGAGGTGACAGAACCATTTAACAATTCCTTTGTTTGCTTACAAAAATATATTGCTAAATTTGTGCTAGCAATTAGTTGAAGAAGGCTAATCGCCACACTGGTTTCGGAGCTCTTTGGTCGACACACGTTTTCGCTATCGTTTGATTCGCTCGACGTTGCTCGGAATGGCTTCTGTTGGACATGGACGTTATGAGGTGGTCGTACTTCATGTTGGAGGAACTAAACTTTCCAACGTTAAGCTTGTTTTACAACGTGAGCCTCGTACCGGTAACACTTAGTTCCCGGCTAGCTCATTGACAGCTAATGAAGAGCATGTTGATGCAGCCGTTCGTGAGTTGTATGAGGAAACTGTCCTCATCTTGACTCCGGATGATTTGACGCTGTCGAGCGACGCACATGTTCGTGTCGCGTTACCTGTCGGACAACAGCTCGTTTACGTTTACTCGGCTTCAATTCTTGTTCCGTACGTTACGACCCACTTGCGTACTCATGCTCAACTCGAGTAGGCTGTGACAGCCCAGTCGACTATCAATCCGGATGGTTCTTACGGAGACTCAAAAAGAATCGATATCGGTGGTCTGAATCTAACGCCCGCCAAGACGAGATTACTTCATGCCATGAAGCATAAGAGTGAGTTACTTCACTTCGGTTACGTGACTCAATGGGAAACTTTTCGTCGTGCACTCTATACATCCCAAGCACTCTTCCATGACGACACGACTATCCCGAGGCAGTTTTTCATGTACCCCCGGTTTTTGTCGGTTGACTATGGCCATGTTTGACTCGTTGTATGTTCCTTGTTTAATCGCATCTAGTAGAGGCTATAGTCTGCGCATCTTCATTCAATTGATACGTAGCTTGGTGCAGTGTGCCCTCGTCATGGAATAAGGTTTTGACTGAGTTCCTGTGATGTGTGCAGAAGTTCTTTAACAAAGCGAGCAACCTCGCCGACAACACAAGAGTAAGCTACGGAAGGCGTTCGAAGAATAATGTCAAAGACCAAGATGATGAAGGAGCGAAGGACGAGGCGCGACGAGGGACGACCTCATTCCTATTGCGTCGTTGATGGGAAAGCACGGTCAACGCTTTAGATAGAGAATTATGTCCGTTGTTCGTCATGTATGGCGTAAAGACCATAGAAGCAAACGGGCTACGATGAAGTGGAGGAAGCGGAAAGGTTTAGGGTTTAGGGTTTCCTATAAATGGAAGCCGCATGACGATGACCACTTCGGGTCTCCACGCAATACTGTGTGGGAGGAAGTCGTGGCGCAGCCGGCAACGAGTGGAGTTTGCAAACGAGTTTTCAACCGAGCTAGTAGGACGCACGACGACTTCAAGAAGGTACACACTAAACCATGCATTGATGGTGTCCATGAACACTTGAAGGTGAGACACCAATACACCACATGAATGTGTTTGTTTGTACACCCCTCAAGGTAGCCGAGGTCTTGACGTCGTCCTAGCTTACGTCGAGGAAGGTGCCATCTTGGTCGAAGGTGTAGTCCTTGTAGCGCGTGTCTCAGGCCGGGTAGGTGTAGCGACATGCGCTCACAAGATAAGGCTAGGGATCAAGTGAATTTTGTCGATGTCGATGGTAATGATATTTTGCAGCGTCGATGTTGATGGTATTGATAGCTTGGATTGTCGATGTTGATGGCGTTGATAGTTTGAGATGCTGACATCGATGGCAATTTAAGCTGAAAATATCGCCGATGTATCGATATTTGGGACGAAATATCGATACATCGGGCTTAAATAATCAATATTTTACATGTTTTTGATAATTGATGGCATTGATGCGAGCACTACTGCCATCGTGGCGATGTCGATGTCGCAACCTATCACATCGATGGCACTATCACCAGGTGATGATGATACTATCGACGATGCATCGATGGCTGATCCCTAGCCTTATCACAAGAACGTGCCGCTACCGGCGAGTTACCGATAAGAAGCGGTTCCAAATGTTGTGCGTAATGTACTATTCTGACATGTAGCGGGAAAAACTGTCCACGGGCGAATTAGCCGACGCATGAGAGCGACAGGCGAGGAGGAAGCAAAGCCAACAAGGCCGTTAGGAGCGTGTAGGCGCGCACAAGCATAGACGGGCGCTCGTGTTGACTCCCCCCTTTCGCCGTGGGAAAGTTAAGTTCCTCGCTAAGTTAGGTGAGCGTTGCGGCGTTGCCTCCGGAAAAAACAATAACAGTACTAATAAAAGTACGCACGGGCCGAATTTTCGCGGGTCGGTCTTCAAAATCCAGATCCGGTCGAGAGCATCGGTAGGCTGAAGGCTAGGCAAGACTGGAAAGTTGGATGGGGCGAGCGTGGCGCCGGGCGCTTTACACACGCTCTTCTCCTTTTTACGTGGGAGATGGTAGGACAGTCGCGGACAATCACCTCGAAGGCGGAGCGTGGTGTCGGTTGGACGATGAATTACTAGCGTGGCGCCGAGCGTTGTACACACGCTCTACTCTTTTTTACATGGGAGTAGGTAGGACTAGCGTGGCGCCGAGCGCTTACACACGCTCCTCTCTAGTGTAACTTGGTGGAGGGCCCATAACCTCTTAGAGTTGTGAACGGATAGTTACACAAAGGTCGTACCGGCCCCACAAGGGGGCCGGCTGTGGCGACTAGAGAAGTGAGAGGAGAGAGATGGCGGCCGGCGAAGGCACCGGCAGGGCCGGCCGACCGCCACTAAAAGGGAATAGAGTACCGCTAATAGCATAACACTAAGTACTAGGATGACAAATAGCTACCATGTACATAAGTACTAGGCAACGGGATGCTAGTGCTAACAATCATGTCTCTTCATAAGGATGTTTAATGCGTTATTATTACGTACTTGTTTCGTATGTTTGTTTGCATGGCTGTCTGGATATATCAAGGACGCGTAAAGGAAGGCTCTAATGAAGGAGAAGTTGCTCGTTAACACTTATTGGCGCAATAAGCGGTTGTGACGTCGTATTAACATTATGATTGCGATGTTGTGTAATCATCATTATGTCCTCATTCTTTGCTGTCGAATTCTTTGCGTGCACGACGAAATTGCTATTCCGTGTATAAGTGTAAATATGCGTGATTGTGAAATCGGTGGTTGAAATCTACACTGGCCATGTAGATTTTAAGCATCACTTTTACACACAAATATGTTTTCTTTCCAGCGTATGCGCCCAACAAGCCACAGACTCCTTCCGGCATAAGGTCATCGATTCAAAATCAGGCCCCGGTGATAAAGCACAGTATCCAAGGGTGGTGTGCCCCTTAAGCACCCCCGTAAGCACACACAATTTTTGGGCATTGTGCGACGGAGGGTTTTGGCAAGTTGCATGGGATTATCTTTTTTAGAATTCGAGTTCCTCCGTTGTAATAGAATCCATTTCAGTACATAGTACATCAGCAGACCTTTGCAATCTAAGTTTGAAAATCTCATATTCTAGCTCGGAAGTCAGACTAAAATTGGGAATATTTCCATACTCATCCACAAAAACCTGAAGGTAATTATCCCTTTCGAGCATGTCCAAGCACCACTTGGGACAGGTCCAAAGCATATGGGTATTTACCCAGTCTCATCAACTAGTGACTTAGGGTTCTATTCAACTGATGATAAAAATGGAAGGGTTCCAATTCAATTCACCCCCAAATACGCGTATTGGTATCAATTCGGTATTTAAAAAAGAATGAATTCGACTTACACGCTTGGCTGCAAAAGACGCGAGCATGCGAGTTAGGAGCAAACGTTTGTTGCATACGGCGAGGCTCCAAAACGCGGATGCCATCCGCGAGAGGGTTTGCAATTTGTCCGGCTGTGCGCGGAACTCGTACTTAACAAGGCCGATTGTCAGTCCAAGCAAGGTGGTCGCCTAGTTGCGTCGGGGTCCAGATTCCTTTCTGAGTGTTGCGTTTAAGTCTGAGGGTCTGGAGGAGGGATTCGTGGCGGTCTCGCCAACGGAGTGTGTCCTCGTAGGAGTCGCTTCGGAAGAGGAAGTCGTCCATGTAGGGGAAGAGCCTGACGATGCGGCAGCGTGTTTTGTGCAAGAAGCATCGAAACGGCACAGTAAGTGAAAATATGTTGCACTTGTGAGGGTTCACCCTCGCGCGAGGGCACAACGTACTATTGCACGAGAACCGTAGCGTTATGTGCTGACCCCACTTTGAGGCGTAGTGTTGGAGTTTTACCGCGTAAAAACCGTCCAATACCATACAAAAAAACGATTGCAATCCCATTGTCTTGGCACTACCTATCAAAGGCCTCGCCTATCCGTACGAGCGTCGGCCCATTCGAGTAATGCAAGAAGAAGCAAGACCCATCTTACGGAGCAAACCATTATTCCGGGAGTGCGATGCGTGAACTACAAAGAAAGCAATGCGAGGAAGGGCCTAGCGCCATAACAAGAAAATTCTCCTATCATTCCTAGTAAAGTGAAGGGCGCCATGAAGGGGAGGGGGGGCACCGCCTTAAAGCAATATAGTTATGTCTTCAGGGGAGGTAGTGAAGTGATGTATAAAATCCTTCAACTATGGGGATAGTGTCCCAAAATTACGACGGTGACACTCCTAACGTGGGTGTTCAAGCATGATATCTTCCATATACTTAGGCACAGCCCCGAAGCATGCATGACAATGATGGAGAAAAGTTTATGCATGGCATGAATGCGGGCAAGCCGGAGGGTGATGGGAAATACACGCGCAAAAATTGAATCGTAACGTGCAACCCTAGTACATATATCCCCCGCAAGAACAATGCCCGTGCCGTACGGTGGCAATGAGTTTCCAAAATACAGGGTATGGGAATAAAACTTCAATTCTTGGCAGCACATGTAGGAGATAACGTCTCGAATCGACCCAATGTGAGGCCCATACCGCTGTTTTAACTAGGTTAGCGGCACCGCGTGGTTGTAAAGACCTCCACGCGTGCGGGACGCGTGCGCCCTTGGCTAATTTCGCGCTTTCCCTAGCAAAACGATCCAGCCAACCAACAAACGGTCCCACAAGTCCAAGTATAGGGCGCACACGGCTAAATTGGCCCACCACATCGCTTATGCACGTATCAAGATCGGGCGCTTTAACGAACGCTCTAGTCCCAACTGTTGCTGCCGTTACTTATATATATGGGCGCTATTCTTAGCTCCCGAAGTAGCGGCGTTGTGGCCGCCCCACGGGCCTTACGTCGCACCCACCCCAACTAGGCGCCTCACGCACTAATTTGGCTTGTGATCTATTGGCGCCGCCTCGCCGCTAGTCGTATCTACCCCCAAACTTCACACCCGTGAGTAAAGACCGGCAATGCACGGGTCTTGAGCATCGAGTTGCGTACATTAATGGGCATATCCCGCCCGCCCAGCACGGAGTCGAGCGCTTCACCTGCGCGCTTTCTTTTTGTAAACCTATAGCCCACGATGGGTCGCATACCATGTACTTAAATCCGGATTTTTTAAGGCGCATGAACCCCGGCGGCGGCGCAGCGGCGGTGGACCTTGAGGGA
This sequence comes from Tetraselmis chui, assembly GCA_026401115.1. Lineage (NCBI taxonomy): Eukaryota > Viridiplantae > Chlorophyta > Chlorodendrophyceae > Chlorodendrales > Chlorodendraceae > Tetraselmis > Tetraselmis chui. Next base: position 45,752 of record JAPMLY010000067.1, read on the forward strand.
GGTGCGCTCGCAGGCCCGTCGGCACCTACCTCTAGCTCCACGCGATGGGCGCTTGAAACCCTGTAGCGGTGCCATAATTGGCACGGTAGGGGGCTAAACGAGGTACCGGTAGCTGCGATCCGCGGGATCAGCAAATGTCGGGAAGCTATGTACGGAGGGATTTGGAAATCAAAATATCCGTACACCAACATTGAGATCTCCCGCTCGGGCCGTCCGCTATGTTTGTTCGCGACTGAGTACCCGTAAATCCTCTCCGGACTGGGGGGCGGCGTCTGCGAAAAAACAATTTGGCGAAAAGGGGTACGGACGGATTAGCGGTGGGACGCGGGTGTTGAAGCTGGCGGCTAACAGCCGGGGAGCAACGACATGGCAAGGCGCTCGCTAGAAGTCGCCCAACCATGTGAGTCTCGAGATTCCCTGGGGGGCGAAGGTCGACGTACGCATGACTGAGGAGGCGGGTCGCAGCCGGAGGAGCAACACGGTCTGGCGGCGAAGGTTCACATGATCGACCGCCGCCAAAAAATTCGGTACGGAGGGTTTTCGAATAAATATTTCCGCACCCGACATCTTTTGTGGAGTGGCGATTCGATCAGCGAATTCGACCAATCTTCCCCCTATCGGTACCCATTTATCGACAGGCTGCCTAAAGCAGAATGCCCACGGTTATCGCAACGGCACTATGCTTATAGAGGCGCCCGCTTGACAACGTAAATCACTAGGGGAGGGCACGCGCGGATTTCGTAAGATCATATGGGTATCGGAAACATATAGAGACGTACATGGGACATGAGAAAATCTGGCGCGAAGGCCAAAGCGCCCACCAAATACCGCATGTTGCTATGGACTTCCTTTTCCCCCAGCCCCCGGAAAGGTAGGAAAGTCTGGGCTAGGAGGCGAGCTGCAACGGGAAGAGTAGCGATAACTCGGACGGGGGAGCGCACGGATCGAGACGGAGCCGTCGACGACTTTTGCCATGGGTTATTTCGCGTGCCTCCCCCCCCCCGCTCTTATCGGATGTGCCCGTGAGACACTAGGTGCGTCGACATGTGTGTGTGTGTGTGTGTGTGTGTGTGTGTGTGTGTGTGTGTGTGTGTGTGTGTGGCAGAGGCTGTGTGATGGTTACAAGAGAACTAAACCGCAGCATGATAGAATGTTGCTTGTATCGTGTTTATATGTACTAGGTCAGTTATACGTATTCACTAGTAACGCTCACAACCGTGAAATAAAATGAAATGAAATTGTTTACAACAATACAAATATTAACCGGTTGTTGTCTCTGGGCCCCCCGTGCTAAGCCAATGTGGACTCATAAGCGTGGGCTAGACCGTGAACCACTAATCCCAACCTCTCCATTGGCAGTGACGATACCGTCTAAAACATACACGTAACCATTTATTTATTATTATTTTATGATCTATACATATTTTTTTGGATACAATATGAAATAAAAAGTGTCGCTAATCTCCACGATACGCGGCCTGCTCCAGCCGCTGCGGGGATCCTGATCAACGAGGCTGGTCAGCGTGAGCTGGTCGAGGCGAACGTGCCTGATCTCGGCTACCGTGCGACTCCGGTCTTGCCGGAGCTAGGGGGAAAGGCACGTGAAAATCCCCGTCGCTCAGATCTTCGTCGGTCCCATCTCGATCCGTGCTCTTCCCTGCCCGAGGTAGTAGTTGCTCCTCCCGACGCACTTCGCTACCTAGCCGAGTCTTCCCTCCTCCTTAGGGGCCTAGGAAGAGTAAATAACTAAGCTGCAGACGGTGTCCGGCTGGCTCTCCTGCCCCCGTGTCAGGTATTCTCATGTCCACTGTCTTTGTTCCGTATGTTTCCAACACCCATCTGATCGCGTTGTGCCCGGCCGTACCCTCCCCCGGTGGTTTACGTTGTTAGGGGGCCGCCTTTACGAGGAGTGTGCCGTTACGATAACCCTAGGCACACTGCATGAGGCAGCTTGTCGATAACCGGGTACCGACTAGGGGAGGGGTGGGTCGGACACAAAGATCGAGTCGCCGAACCACAAAAGATGTTGGGTACGGGAATATTTTTCCAAAAGCCCCCAGTACCGGGCTTTTCCGTCGGCGGTCGATCCTAAGGATCGCCGCCGCCAGACCGTGCCGCTCCTCCGACCGCGACCCACCTCCGTCCTGCGTAGCTTCAGGCCTCGCCCCCAAGGTAGACTCAAAACTCTCGCAAGGCTGGCGGTTGCTAGCGAGCGCCGTGCCCTAGCGATGCTTCCGAGCTGTCCGCCGCGAGCTCCAACACCCTCGTCCCACCGTTGATCCGTCCGTAACCTTCCTCGCCAAAAAAAAATCCGCAGACATCGTTCCCGCCGTGACGGGAGAGCATCTGTGAGTATTTAGTTGCTGAAAAAATATATCGTACTAGCCGAGCGGGAGATCCTTGTGTTGGTGTACGGATATTATGTTTTTCCAAAACCCTCCGTACATGGCTTCCCGAGAGCTGCTGATACCGCGGATCGCAGCTGTCGGTACCTCGTTTGGCCCCTTACCGTGCCAAGCCTGGCACGGCTACGGGGCTACCAGCGCTTACCGCGTGGAGGTAGAGGTAGGTGCCGACGGGCCTGCGAGCGCACCCCCCTCCGGGGCCGCCGCCGCTGCGCCGCCGGCGGGCGCTACACAACCGTGAACGTATATGTATTGATAATGATGTATTATACTAGCCCCTACATCTCACTGGCAATAATGCAAGCAAACTAATCTCCACTTGGCGCCGCTCCCATGCAGCGCTTGAAGATCATCGTGTGCTTCGGCTCTTGTGGCGCCTTCGTCTGTGCGTCAGGCCATTTCCTAGCATGTCTAACGTGCCCATTGATATAACCGGAACTATCTTCGCATCCACCAATTCCCGAATGTAGAGGTGCTTGATGTCAATGTATTTTGTCATGTTCGAGGCCATGGGGTTGTTGGCAAGCTTGACTGCTCCCTCGTTGTCCTCATAGACTGCCGTAGCACCGCGTTGGCGTTGGTGGACATGTGCCATGAGTTGTCGAAAGTGTACCGCGCGTTGTCTTGCCCGACTGACAACAACATACTCTGCCTTTGTGGTGGATAAGGCTATCACCTCTTGTTGCTTGGAGGTCCAGCTAACTGCTCCTCCATTGAGCACGACCACCTCTCCATATTGCGATCGTCTAGTGGTCGTGTCAGCCGCCCAGTCCGAATATGAGAACACTTCAATGTCCTCCGCATTGTCTTGTGATGGTCGTTCATAGGTGATGCCCATGGGTCGCGTCCCTTTGAGGTAATGTAACAAACGCTTGAGTTGCTGAATGTGTGATTGCGTCGGGGTTGTCTGGCGTCTGCTGATGACGCTGATCGCAAATGCAATATCAAGCCTTGTACACATGCATAGGAAGTTCACGGATCCGAGGATAGCACGGAAGGTCTCGTGTTCCGATGGCGTGAAGGCCATCTTATCATGATCGGATGCAACTTCTCCGTCTCGATAGTGCGTAGGCGCCATGGCAGCTTCGAGGGCGTGTTGTCCAACATGCCGTACTTCTCGAGGACCTCCTCCGTCTACTATTCTTAGGAGAGATTGATGCCCCCGGCTTCTCTGTCCTTGACAATGTCCATCCCGAGCCCCCGAGGATGAACTCGGCCTCACCCTGTGAACTCGGCCCTCAGTCTGTCATGCGGAATTGGTCCCCAATGGCCAGTTTGGCCGACTCAATCCTCTTCAGTGAGTCCGAGACGATGGGAATGTCGTCCACATACACCAACACAATGCAGATCCCATGCACTGGGTGGTTCCTCGTGTAGAGGTTGGTATCAAACGTCGCTCGCTTAAGTCCAAGGGAGGAGAGGGTTTGATGAAAAAGCTTTTACTATTTGCGCGAGGCTTGTTTCAGTCTATAGATGGTTTTCATGAGGCGCATGACTCGAGGTGTTCCATCCTCTACCCCTCTCGGTTGGCGCATATACATCTCCTCTTGGAGGTCTGCGTTGAGGAACGCGATTTCGATGTATGTCGAGTGCATATGCATGTTCCGTTTGGCAGCGATGGCCATCACCGTACGCAGTGCGCCGAGCTTGACGAATGGAGAGAACGTCTCAGCGTATGCGACCCCTGCACGTTGACTGAACCCTTGGGCAACCAGTCGCGCCTTGAAGCGGCCGACTGAGCCATATGGTTTGGCTTTGACCTAGAATACCCACTTGTTGCCTATGGCGTTGCGCCCGAGCGGTATATTCTCCATACGGAAGGTACCATTATTGTGGAGTGACGCCTACTCTCAGCGGATGGCCTTTCGCCACGCTGCAGCATACTTACCGCTCATGGCATGCTCGATGTCAATTGGCACGGGAATGTGCTCCGCATGCGGGTATGTCGTGAGTTCCTCGCTTTGGGCAAGTTGCCCCTTTGGCCTTGCAGCATGCGCCTTTGTGCGAGGCGGCCGCGGCGGTTTGTTTTGCGTGAAGACTATGGTTGTAGTGTTGTTATGTTGGACATAAGCATATGTTGCGAAGCATGATGAAGCCTCGCGGTCAACATGGCTAGTGTCCGCTGGAGGATCGTGGGAGTTGTTGTCGTCCTCTACAATGTCTTGCAAGACCGCGAAAGGGTTGTTGGTAGGGACTGCGAAGTGCGTGGGGTCCACACATGAGAGATTGGCAGTAGTGCCCCCCCCCCCCCCCCCCCAGGCTCGCGACCATTGGATGGAGAGGCTTGAGAAGTGCCATAGGTGACGGATGGTGTTGGAGGTGCATGCGCAAGTCGGGACTCAATGAAAGCAACATGGATGGTGCGAACGAGTCTGCCAGTGGGGAGGTTGAGGATCCAGTAGCCCGGACCATCATCGAAGTAACGCAGACCATGCATCGGAGGGCTTTAGGAGATAGTTTGTTCATGTAGCGGTCCTCGAAGCGGAGGTAGGCCGTGCAGCCAAAGACCTTGAGATGAGCGAGGTCGGTAAGGACACCATGGGGCAGGGTGTAGGGAGCAACGCCACAACCGCCGGAGGCAGCGGGCGAAGGGAGGCGGTTGCGGAGGTAAACAGCCATGCGCATGGCGAGTCCCCAATACTTGGTGGGGCAGTTGGCATGCTGAAGCACGGTTGTTGTGGAGTCCGCGAGGGTAGCCCACCGGCGTTCCATTTTGGCGATTTGGTTGTGGGTGTACGGGGCCGTAAATTGGGCAGTGTAACCCAATGAAGAGACCATGGTGCGGCAAGCAACATCAAGGTAATTCGGATCACAGTCGAACTTGATGGTGGGCCGGAAAGCACGAGCAGGGAGCACGCGAGAGGGCAAGTTCCGGATGTGTGTGAGGACGGAGGACAAAGTGGAAACAATTGCTTTCTTTGATGGGAGTGCATGGAGCCAAATTTTGTTGGAAAAATGATCAATTACGTCAAGCAAGTACTTGACTCCCCCCGGCCCGGTCTACTTGAGTGGGCCGAAGATGTCAGAGCTGAATGTTTGAAAGCGGGCTGTCGCCTTAGTGCCGGGCCGGTTGTTGACACGGGCATGGTGCAATTTGACTAAAATGCATGGTTCACATTACTGTCGTACTTCGCTCCAGTGATGTCCACGCTCCTAAGGGCGAGAGACAAGGTGTCTCTCCCAGAATGACCAAGGCGTTGGTGCCACAAAGGAGTGTCAATAGACGTGGGACCAAGAAATGTGTAAGCAAGAAGGGCAGTGTACTCACCGGGAAGAGTCTGAATGTGAGAAAGATTGTTGTGCATGACGAGGACGAGATTGCCATGAGGGTCGCTAGAAGAGGGTTGTCCGATGCCATGGTAATGGAAACTGATGTCGTGTCGGTTCCGGAGACGCTCTTGAGAGATTATGTTTGCGGCACCGCGTTTAAACATGTTGGGCGCGTGGCAGCCCGAATGCGAAGTTGACAGGTATCTTCACAGACAAGGTGGAGCTCGACGAGCCCGTATCCATGGATGTCAACATCGATATCTTTGACGTGGATGGGGGTGCAAAGCCGGGTGTAGCTGCCAGAGAGAAAGGCGGAACGGTGGGCCTTCAAACTGATGTCGGCACCGGCGTCGATGAAGCTGAGCTCAATCGGCGCGGTGGCGACATGATCGATGAAAGCCGCGGGGGGTTGATAAGGCGATTCCATGTCCGAAGACGAGTGACCGGATGTGTAGTCGGTGGACGGGCCATCATAGTCTGGACGTGGACAAGGACGGGGAGGTTGGGCGGTAGTAATTCCGGTGATGAGTGTCAATAAGGATGCCCTGAAGAACAAGGGCGATACCGGAGATGCCTCTGCGAGACCTCATAGCTGTCTAGGGCGTGGTACACGCCCGGAAGGAGAGCGACGAGGCCTTCATAGTGGGGTTCATAGAGAGAGTAGATGGTGTTAGAAAGCATGTGGCCAAGCTTGTGGTGTGGACCAGGGAAGAGGGATCGGCTATGAACGGCTACGATGTTACGACGCGTTAGGGGCCAGTCAGCCTAGGCATGAAGCGGGGATGAGGCTTTGCGACGGGCATGCTGAGGAGACAGGGGTGTCTCAATGCCATTGACGTAAAGGCCCTTGATTGCAGAGCGTAGGGCGTCGATTGGGAACCCCTTGGCCAAGAGAGTAGGAGAGGATGGGAATGTCAAGCGAATGCCACGGATAAGGGGCCGGAGGTGTGACTCGGGCATGTAGGTAACGTACTCTTCATCAAGTGAAGGGGGGGGGTGCAATATCGGCACGGAATCCATCGGCCATGTTAATGGAGGGTACTCCTTCGAGGTCAAAAAATGACATGAGAGAGGATTGTGCAGAGGCGACGTCCCCGTTTGAAGGTACCATGTTAGTCTGGGACACAAATGGATGTCCGGGAGGGGCTTCACGCGACGAAGTGCCGCGACCCCACGACCATGCGATCCCCATCGACCACTGTTAGAGTTGGGAACGGATAGTGACACGGAGGTTGTGCCGGCCCCACAAAGGGGCCGGCTGTGGCGACTAGAGAAGTGAGAGGAGAGAGATGGCGGCCGGCGAAGGCACCGGCATGGCCGGCCGACAGCCACTAAAAGGGAATAAAGTACCGCTAATAGCATAACACTTAGTACTGGGATGACAAATAGCTACCTTGTACATAAGTACTAGGCAAAGGGATGCTAGTGCTAACAACCACCCCGACCACGAGGACCACGACCCCGCCCGCGAAAGGATGAAGGGTGGGGTGCGTAGTCATGGTACTGCTGGTGCTTTATTGTTCTTGCTGATATTGATGGTGACGGGGTTTCCGGTCCACGTGGAGTGAGGGCTGCAAGGGCAAAGGGCAGTCTTGATGCCAATGGAGTTTGTCAGCCATAGGGAGGGCCGGCTTCAGTGCAATAGCGACAATGTGGTGGTGTGCGCTTGCTGCGGTGCGAGTTGTCGGCACGTGCAACGAATACCTCGCGTCAAAAGTTGCTTTAACAACAGAGATGAATGCTATGGGGTAGTGCATGCCGTGCCAGTCTCCAAGATGATGGTGGCCAGGGAAGGTCGTGTGTGCGTGATGGTGGATGAGCATGGTGGAAAGCTGTGTGAAAGGGATAGAGGTAGCAGCTAGACCATTATGTGTGGCATCCATAGTTGCAATAATGTTGGCTTGCGCCCCCGATAACTTGTTGTTTGAGTTGAAGAGAGTAGATGCTACAAAGGTTTTTCACTGACCATGAACTCGCATCATTAATATTTTGATAGATGTTTAGCTTACGCTGCAGAAAGGCGTATATACTTTCTGTTTCACCTTGCGCGTCCGAAAGTTTTGCGAGTAACCCAACATTTCTACCAACACGAGGCTGGTCGAAATGGTTAATGAGTGTACGCCAAGCGTCTGAGCCTAGTGACACTCGGGCTTTGAAAGACGGGTCCCGCCGAAAGTTTTGTAGCGCTATAGCAGTAGTAGGGTGTTTCATCACGACGCAATAGTAACCAAACATTTTTTTGAAAGCTCTGGTAAGTTGTGTTAACACCAACATCAAGAGGTGATGCTCCTTCTAGCATGTCAGTGAAGGCAGAGTTGATGGCACGCAAGTAGTTTATATAGTCGCGTTTGAAATCTGGAAAGGTAATTTCTGCCGTGAAAACTTGTGCATGTGTACGCGACGACCGACTAAGGTTGATGTCGTCAAACTGCCCGCGTCGAGGCTGCTCATCGTCGAACATATAAGGGTATGGCTCATATACATGGGTAGTGTCCCTGTCGCAACGGATGTAGGAGTGACCGTCAGCCGTAGGTGGCTGTGGTGGCTGCCCGCGTTGCTGCTCTAGGTTTGCGTTAAAGCGCTCAAACTGCGCCATTATTAGTCCGTGTGTGGTCGCTAGCGACCTTTCTATAGCCGTATCTATCAGCACAACAGTTTGAGAACGCAGACTAGTCAGGGTATTATCCAAGGTAGAGGGAGCGACATGATTGTTACCGGGAGTGGACCCATAGGCCTCAGTGAGTGTCGCTCGGCTAGTGCTCCGTGTTGTGGGCGCCGGCGGCGGCGGTTGCTTCCATTCAAACATGCCTCAAACGCATGTATCGACTTCTATGCTTCAGACACTTGCGCGTTGTGATGGTTATAAGAGCACGAAACACTAGCATGACAGATTGTTGCTTGTATTGTGTTTATATGTACTATGGTAACTATACGTATTCACTGATAACATGTACATGTAATGATGTACTATAATACCCCCAGCTCCGGCACGACCGGAGTCGCACATGAGCAGAGGTCAAGTAGGCCCGTCGCGACAAGCGTGAGCTCATCAACTTGGGTGGTCAACGCCCTCGGAACAACTTGAGGTGGTGCGCATCGTGGACAATAGCGATAAAATATTTTTCACACTAGTGTGCAGTTATTGCCTACTAGCATGAATTTGCATGTATCGTTACTGCCAATGGAGAGGTTGGGATTAGTAGGTTCATGTCGTATATCCTACGATCAAAACGGTATTCTACGAGGCATAATCACAGGGGCGCCCGAAGATAGCACCCGTTTACTCGGTGATTGTTGTAAACAATTTTCATTTTTTCAATTTAAGGCGCTTAAACAACCTTTACTCATGAACAATAGGTACCCCCCCCCCCCCCCCCCCCCCCCCCCCCCCCCGGAGATAGAAGTGAGTAGCTTGCCCGCATAATGCGCATGCGTGGGAGTGGCGGCCTAGCGCCATTACCCCGCATTTTTTACTCCGAATCCCATGTAATGGCCGTTCGCCCATTGTAAAAAATGCGCGAACATGGCGTGTAATATATCGAGCGATGGCGCAAGGCCCACGATGTCGTCATCGGCGAAACATTGGCCCGGCACCCTTGCTTAACGGCTGCCTAGTAGAGACATGCATGTCAACGCAACCCGGCACCTACCTCGCATCCCAACGCCTCTATCTCGTCAAATGTATATCATTAATGAGTGTATTCAAGATGCTTATTGAGGATGCTTGGCACCCTTGCCGCAGTCCGCGTTTTATTGGGATAGGATGGGATGGGATCGGATAATATGCCCGGCGCCCCACCAGTTTTCGTTTCATATAAAGCTTTGTAATGGTTCAACACAATGAACGTGATGAAAATGGGGCGTCGTGATGACGTCTGAGTCATGAAGCTTGCCGCTCCGATTCAGACATGCGTGCTGCAGAGCCTTTCCAAGTCGTGGATAGTGATGAATACAAAAGTTACCGCTGTCTCGTTGTGTTTCCCGCACCTTCTTGCAAAATCTAGTAGCGTCGGAGAAAGGGCGGCGCGGTATCGATTATCACTACTGCGTGGTTTCATGCTCGTGACTCGCGATAATTGTCCCTTATGATCAAATATTCTTACAAGAAAAAGCAGCGTAAGCCACTACAAAGCAAGATAAGGAAGAAAAGACGAAAAACCTACCTGCTTGGCCCAAATAACAAATATGAATGTCCCCAATAATTGTCGCCAAACGATTACGACCGCCGTGTCGCGGCTGATGAGTACTATATTGCTGTATATGGGTTGGTTGCGTAGTCAGTTGTACCACAGATTGCTACGGTGCGGAGTAGTCAGCAGCATTTTTGTCCAATATAATTTATACGACCATTACATTATTGGGATGGGATGGGATGGGATGGGATCGGATAATATGCCCGGCGCCCCACCAGTCTTCACTTCATATAAAGCTCTGTAATGGATCAACACATTGAACGTGATGAAAATGCGGCGTCGTGATGACGTCTGAGTCATGACGCTTGCCGCTCCGATTCAGAGCCTTTCCAAGTCGTGGATAGTGATGAATATAAAAGTTACCGCTGTCACGTTGTGTTTCCCGCAGCTTCTTGCAAAGATCCAGTAGCGTCGGAGAAAGGGCGGCGCGGTATCGATTATCACTACTGCGTGGTTTCATGCTCGTGACTCGCGATAATTGTCCCTTTAAAAAAAAAAAACTACAAGAAAAAGCAAGCAAGAAAAAGAAGAAAGGAGGAAAAAACCTAAGCCCGAGGAACAGGAAGGCATGCCACAGCACCAGCACTGCCCTCCTGAAAAGCGTCGCGGAGATAAGAACCCAGAGTGCCATGAAGAGCAGCAAAAAGACGTCCCTTAAAATCAAATATTGTTATACAAGAAAAAGCAACGTAAGCCACTACAAAGCAAAATAAGGAAGAAAAGAGGGAAAAAACTCGGCCTAAATAACTAATATTTATGTCCCGATAGTCGCTAAAAGATTTCGACCGCAATGTCGCGGCTGATGAGTACTGTATTGGATTAAAAATTTCTTACAAGAAAAAGCAGTGGAGAAAACCCTAAAACCCTAAAACCCTAAACCATGAGTACTGTATTCCTATGGATTGGTCGCGCGTAGTTGCGTAGTTGTTCCACAGATAGATAGTAGTCAGCAACATGTTTATTTTCCGCGGATGGTAGGTGGCGGAGTTCATCTAAGAACCGACCTTAAACTGTGTACATGTAAGAGACGAGCAGGGTCGGAAACCCTAACTACGCGGCACTTACCTGTAGCCCTAACCCCTCAGCAGCATTTTTGTCCAACAGTTTACGACGATTACATTATTGCAGTCACCTGCGGATCAGCTCCGAGACTTATGTATTTATATCCGCTTCACCTTCACTCTACGACACCGGCAAATTCTCGTCCGGCTGCAGCCCCTCAAATACACCAACCAGCGCCCCTACCGGAGCGCTATCACTCAAGCGTCGCGTCAGCGTTTAACCTCTTTCCCAGGTTGACCGAGGCACAGCCTTCGTGCCAAGTGCCCACGCCTTCTCATTCATTTTTACCGCCAAGATCCCTTCTATCTATACTATTTTGTATTCACTGTACGAACCGCCGCCGTCTCGTCACTTCGTAGTCCACACTGTGTCACAGCAGCCCCACCAACGCCGGCCACCGTAGAAGACGGCATTACACCAGGGAGCTGCGGCTATGAAGCTTAAGACCGAATTCCACCATCAGTGCTGTATATTGAGACTAAAGCCGGCTGTACTCGTTCGAAGCACGATCGCTATGTCACGATAAACCTTATCCACTGGCACGCAAACGCGCATTTGCCAGCTTGCTGTCGCCTCATCCATACTAACCTGCATTGCGAAGGCCGTAGTGGACAAGCTACCTAGTACTTGTCACCTTCGCGCGCGACCTTCGCTGGCTTTGTCTCTTCAGTTGTCAGCACACCTCCGTTCATCTGAGTCAGCCCTTGGTACATATTTATTCGAAACGTTACTGCGTCAGCGAGTTTTCGCCGCGGGGACACACGTGGCGTCGTGGCGCTACGGCCGCGAAGCGTCGGCCCGCCTAACCGATCTGCAGGCTTGTATACACGCAGGACGGGGCGTTGATTGGGCAAGTGCTCTGCCGTTTTTTGTCAGGCAACCATGACCGTCGTTGATCTCGAGGCAGAGTACGAGGCAGATGAGGCGTTCCAGAAGGCCGCGCACGTGACGTGCCGGGCTGACTATGACGCTATGTACAAGCAGTGAGCGCCCCTTACCATCAACACATGTCGCAGTGTCGCGACTCAACCTCACGCCATCCAAGCACGAGCATCCGGGGGTAGTGGGGCAACTCCCTGAGACGCACGTCTATTGTATGCCAGGTCGCTGGAAGACCCGAGTGCCTTCTGGGCCGGCATTGCGTCGGAACTCCATTTCGAAAAGATGTGGGACGGCCCCGTCAACGAGTGAGCACCCTTTCCGCGGCCGAGCGAGGACGTGTGTCGCCAGCGGCTGTCCTTGGCGCGTGCCGCGAGAATAACTTCTGTCGAATTTTTGTTCCTAGGTTCAATTTCGACGCGCGGAAGGGGCCGATAGCGATAAAGTGGTTCATGGGCGCCAGGACTAACATGAGCTACAACTGCCTCGACCGCAACATCGACGCTGGCCTAGGCGACAAGGTGGCGCTGGCGTGGGAAGGCAACCACCCCGAACAGCACGCCTCCCTGACTTTCTCCGAGCTGCACTCCATGGTGAGCTCCCCTCCCCCCGTCCATACAGACACACAAACATGATATTTACGGGCACACACACACACACACACACGCGCGCGCGCGCGCGAAATTGAACGCACACAGGCTTACACACGTACTAAATCTCTCATACACACAGACTCTCTCTCACATACACGCATAAATAACACACACAATCGCGCGTAGACACACACACACACACACGCTCACTCACTAAACACACCCAATGATATGAACATTCATGCACACACACACACACACGCACACACACACACACACACATTCACACATACATTAAACACACACTGAATCACACGCAATCGCGCATACACACGCTAAATCACGCACACGCGCACACAAAAGCACAATTACACACACAGACATACACATGAATTCACACACAATCACGCGTACAAACACACGAATACACACACACACACACATACACACCCACATATTGAGTCACACACAGCCATACACATAGGCGCACTGATTTACGCACATTTACATACACACACACACACACTAAATCACGCATACACACACTCACAGAAAATGACACACACAATCACTCGTACAAACACATTGAATAGCACAAAGATGCACACGCACACACACCAGATCACACTCACATGCGCACAGACATACTGAATAGCACACACTACCATGCACTCACAGGCGCACTAGTTCACGCACGCACGCACACACACACACACACACACACACAAACACGTGCGCGCGCATTTGATCGCACACTCGCGTATACAATCACATACGCGAATCCAAATTCACAGTTACACACATATTTCGTCACACTCAAACACTCAATTACACGCACATCCAGAATCTTACATACGAAAGCACAGGAGCACATAGATTGATGAACAATAATGCACATATTTACACAAAAAACCACAATCAATAACTCTCACACGCGCCAATGCTAATCGTCATGTCTTTCCTTTTGTCAACATGGCATTGTCTGAATGTTTCGCTGTCAAGGTAACGAATACATGAGAATCTATCTCTCCCTCCTCCTTGTCCACAGGTGTGCCAGATTGCCAACATGCTGAAGAACCACGGAGTGGGAAAAGGCGACGACGTTACGCTGTACATGCCAATGCTGATGGAGCTCCCCGCCACAATGGTCCGCCCTCCCTCTGTCCTCACACGAGCCTTCCCCCAATGGCAGCACATCAGTAATTATTGATATACGTGTGAGGTTTAGGAAGGGCTAACACACAGGCTCTGTCACCTCACCTCCTGCCAGCTGGCCTGCACCCGCATTGGTGCCGTTCACTCGGTTGTCTTTGGCGGCTTTTCAGCGGAATCCCTTGCGGGTCGCATCCTAGACAGCAAACCAAAGGTAAGTTCGGGCCCTGACACCGGCACGCAGATTCCCTGGATGAGATGCCTGGCGTGCTGACAAGATGAGCGAGGTGTGTTGAGGATGCCGTCGTTGCTGAGTTCAGGTGCTGATCACCGCCACCTCCTGCGTGCGCGGCCCCAAATCAATCGACTTTAAAAAGATCGTCGACGATGCGATGGCCAAAGCTGCGGCGGCGGGGCACAGAGTGGAGACCTGCGTCGTGTACCAGCACCCTAGCGCGCCTGACCGCAGCAAGGTGTCCATGACGGAGGTCAGAATCCACTCCCGAAAATTGATGAGGCGAACTGTAAAGTGGGTAACGATAAGGGAAAAAAGTAGTAAGGATATTAGCTCAACGTGAAGCGCACATGCTTTGCAAATATAGTATCACGTTGTTGCCAATCCTGAAACACACTCAAAGTTACTCACATACACACGAATAGAAAGTAACCATCGACTAACGAGCTCAGTCATTCAC
>JAPMLY010000067.1:65000-135000 GCA_026401115.1 Tetraselmis chui
TTTGTGCGGGGTTTGTCGATATACGTTTACCAATTCTTCATTCCTACTGACTTTCGAGCCTTACTCCCGACGCGTGCCACGCGTAGATGTGGTTGGCACAAGCACATACCCAAGCATTCCAAACACCACCGTCAACGTGATGCGTCCCAAACGGCCAAGTTGGACCTCGCCCCTCCCCTAAGCCAATCGCCCTCGCATGTTTACAACGTGCAGTGTTTATCCATACCTGCGTCATCTGCGTTTTTGTTCGCTTGCTTTTCAAAAACATCACCCGTGCCAGCGGCGTGAACTTCCGTGCTCTATTCACACACCCGCAAACCAAACCTCGCGCATTGAACACGGCACCCACGCCTCCAAACCCCCTTCAAAAGCCCCCAAAAATACGGTTATGTGAAAAAACGAGTAATATGCAGCTTTGTATGAGCTCTTGAGCAATGCTCAAGCGTGGCGCTCAGAACGACGTGTGTAGTTCATACAATTTCTTGGGAATTTATGGGCTTAATTCGGCAAACTCCACCGACAACACCCGCTTTAAGTTGCTGAGGTCTTACCACCCCGGATGGCGGCTTTCCGCTTGCTTCTCGGCTCTCCTACAATTGGGTGGTACTCGGGTATCGTAGTGCTTGACGTGTTGAGAGGGGAGCGTGTTCTTGACTAGCTTATGTTTAACATAATGCATGTCCGGACTCTTGTGGAGGAGTGTACATACCATCACGTCGCGAACTCGCGATGGCTGCTTTTGCGAAGCGGCGCAAAGTTACGGCAGTCGAATGTACCTCCGACACCATCTCTTCGTCTGTCAGTAAGGATGTACCACACTACACATGAGTATATATTTTTGCGGTTAATCTTAATATATGTCAAATAATGTACAATAGTGCAATCGGTACAATATTAACACGTAATTTCATAAGATCTCCCGCCGACGATCAACGGTCGTATTGGACCCTCACGAGGTGCGTGTCGCAAGAGTTCTTGTTGAATTTCGAATGCAATATGCTACATAATTCATTTCAATGCTACACTTAATTTAACACAATAAAGTAATTAGCTAGTCTGATTCTTCGCTTAGACACGTTACCCCAGTACAACAACACGACTTGCGTCCTCCGTAGACCCGAAACATAACGAACATGAAACAATGGGGGGTGCTCTTCTCCCAGCTTACCACATTGTTCATTTATCGCTAGGCTAGTGGTTGCGAGTATGATTATTCATTGGCGAATGCATTGGCGGCGCGCAAGCCCAATAACATAAAAACAAAATGTCCGGGTCCATTTATATGCTGCGGATATGCGCATCTAATATGCCGTAATAGTTGCATAGCATGTCATGTGTTGCGTATACACAAGGATGTTGGGGCCGCATTCTTCTTGAGCAACGGGCATTGATCCAACATCGTGTAATAGCTATACATCAAATCGGCCCTATTCGATCGCTGATGGCGGCATTGTGGGTAAGCACCACTACCTACTAAGGCGCGGATTGCAATACTACCAACGCTCAGCTTCCACAACCACCAACGCAATCATCATGCGCACAAGCAACTGCCCCAAATCTATGTTGCGTATACGTTGAAGCAGCGGGTCACCCCGGATATCTATCTGTTCGTTATCGCACGTAGAATTCTTGCATAGTTCCCTCAAGCCCCATGATTAATAAATGCCCAACCGTGAGACCTAGATGTTTATGCATGATGCTTAGTGGCACAAAAACATCGAGACAATTAAACTGAGGCACGCACGTTTCCTCCCGATCTCCACAAAATAACCTCCCCATCACCTTCAACAAACGGAGACGATACGTTTCTCGCTTGCAATTCGACTGTGAATTCGCTCGCGGAGCCGAATAATCCCATCCCCTCGGTGCGATGAAGACAATTCGGCGGATCATGACCGGTTTTGTTCACGCCCCGTTGCTTTCACGCTGAGGGACACAAAACTGTTCATGGCATACTTCTTTTTGTTGTCGGGATAATAGGTACAAATTATCATGGCATGTGGACATCTGTCGGAGATGGAAGTAACCTGCCACAACGGGTAGTCGAGCCGGCCCCACAAGGGGGCCAGTTATTGGGACAAAGGGAGTGAGAGAAGGGAGATTGGCGGCCTACAAAGACACCGGCAGGGCCGGCCGGCCGCCACTTACGGGAAACATAGTACCGCTGTCGGTACAAAACTAAGTAATAATGTGACAACTAGCTACCTTGTACATAAGCACTAAGTAACGGGATGCTAGTGCCTACACTCCCTCTCAAGGTAGCCGAGAGAGAAGTCCTATAATACTGCCGTCGCCCTTGCTGCTTGTCTCGAAGAAAACAGCATCTTGGTTGTGGGTGTTGTGCCGGTAGCGCGTGTCTCAACTCTCAAGCCGAGTGGGTGATGCAACAAGTGCTTGCATGAACGGGATCATGCCATCGGCAAGTTGCCGACAATTGCACGTTGCGGATATTTTGCGTTAAGTATTGTACTTGGCTGACAAGTAGCGGGAAATACTGCCCACGGGCTATTTTTTAGCCCACGAAATTGAAATTGAAATTGTTTACAACATGTACCGTATGCGCCGGTTTACAACATGTACCGTATGTGCCGGTTGCTGTTTCTGGGCCCTCCTAACAATGCCATTCATGAAACTTACAAGTCAGGGCTAGACCGTTATCAACCGCCTAAATCCAACCTCTCCAAAGGGTGTTGGGGTTTTTACTCCCCCCCTCCCCCCCGGGAAGTGTGCTATGCGTGGTGGTGGCGGCGTGCAGTTAGGGGCGTGCGTCGTGGGTGCAGTGTGCGGAGGCGCGGTGAGTGGTTGTGCGGGATTTGATGCGGTACATGAGTAGGAGATGGTGCAGCTATTGGAAAGTGTGCGTGTGGAGTTGTGCAATGATGCGTGATGTGTCGAGTCGTGTTTTCGAGATGAGTTTGTCAAGAGGGTCAGTGCGGAGGGTGAGAAGAGAGGTGAGACATGTGATGGTGGATGAGTGCGGTGTACCCGTGCGGCTCATGACGATGGGAAGGATGTCGACTTCGGTACATGGCCACTGCTTGTGAATGGCATTGGCGCGAGGGGGCGTATTTGGTACGAATCAGTTGTGCTGTGTGGGAGAGGTTGTGGTCCGTGCAATATTTCCGTTCCCCTGTCTGAATCTATTTAATCGAGGAGAATCGGCGGCGACCGTTTGTGTGACCGACCTATCGAGGATCGAGGAGTCGGATAAAGTCGGGCTTGTGTGCGGGATGTCGCAGCGCGGGGGGGAGAATCTCGGTGGGGAGGATGGCATGGCACGTGGTTAGGGAGTCGGGCGAGAGGCCTTCGTCAGCAACAACAAGGCGGGTGGGCATGTGGGTGAGGTGAGGGGGATGACAGTCGAGAGGGATGTGGGTGGGTGTGGGGGATGCGAATGATTTGATGGGGTTGTTACGAAACTCTGCGGTGATGGTCTATACGTGTATTTTTTTTTGGATACAATATGACATATAAAATGTCGCTAGTCTCCACGATACGCGGCCTGCTCCAACCGCTGCGGGGTCGCTGATCAGCAAGGTTGTTCAGCTTGAGCTGGTCGAGGCGAATCTGCCTGACCTCGGCTCCTGTGCGACTCCGGTCGTGCCGGAGCTAGGGGGGGGAAGGTAGGTGAAAAACCCCCCTCGCATAGGTCGTCGTCGGTCCCGCCTCGATCCGTGCTCAACCCCGCCCGAGGTATTAGTCGCTCCTCCCGACGCAGCTCGCCACCTAGGCGAGTCTTCTCT
Organism: Tetraselmis chui; assembly: GCA_026401115.1. NCBI lineage: Eukaryota > Viridiplantae > Chlorophyta > Chlorodendrophyceae > Chlorodendrales > Chlorodendraceae > Tetraselmis > Tetraselmis chui. Next base: position 68,744 of record JAPMLY010000067.1, read on the forward strand.
CCTCTTTCGGGGGCTGAGAAGAGAAAACAACTAGGCTGCAGACGGTGTCCGGCTGGCTCTCCTGCCCCCGAGCCAGATTTCTCCCTGTCCCATGTCCTTTTCTCGTATGTTTCCAACACCTATCTGATCGCGCTGTGGCCGTCCGTACCCTCCCCCGGTGGTTTACGTTGTTAGGGGGCCGCCTTTACGAGCACTGTGCCGTTACGATAACCCTAGGCACATTGCCTAAGGCAGCCTATCGATAACCGGGTACCGACTAGGGAAGGGGTTGGAAGAACACATGGATCGAGTCGCCGGTCCTCAAAAGATGGTGGGTACGGGATTTTTTCCAAAAACCCCCCGTACCGGGCTTTTCCGGCGGCGGGCGATCCTAATGACCGCCGCCGCCAGACCGTGTCGCTCCTCCGGCTGCGACCCACCTCCGTCCTGCGTAGCATCATGCCTCACCCTCAAGGGAGACCTAAGGCTCTCGCAGGGCTGGCGACTGCTAGCGAGCGCCGTGCCCTAGCGCTGCTTCCCAACTGTTCGCCGCCAGCTCCATTACCCTCGTCCCTCCGATGATCCGTCCGTACCCTTCTTCGCCAAAAATATTTCGCAAACGCCGCTCCCGCCCCATCGTCGGGAGAGTATCTGCGAGTATTTAGTCGCGGAAAAGACATGTCGGACTGGCCGAGCGGGAGATCCCTGTGCCGGTGTACGGATATTATGTTTTTCCAAAACCCTCCGGACATGGCTTCCCGACAGCTGCTGATCCCGCAGATCGCAGCTGTCGGTGCCTCGTTCAGCCCCCTACCGTGCTAGGCCTGGCACGGCTAAGGGGTTACCAGCGCCCACCGCGTGGAGGTAGAGGTAGGTGCCGACGGGTCTGCGAGCGCACCCCTCTCCGGGGCCGCCGCCGCTGCGCCGCCGGCGGGCGCCTTGGTGGTGTGTGAGAGGGGGGTGTGTGTGTGTGTGTGTGTGTGTGTGTGTGTGTGTGTGTGTGTGTGTGTGTGTGTGTGTGTGTGTGTGTGTGTGTGTGTGTGTGTGTGTGTGTGTGTATGTGTGTTTGGTGTTGTATGTATGTGCTTCTGTTTTCAGGTTAGTGTATATGTAGGGTATGGATTCCCCTAGGGTTTGTGGTATGTGGGTGTATGGCCAAGTCTAGTGGCCAACCGACACGTCTGAACTTGTGGTGTATGTTGTGTCGGGTGGGTGTCCGTCCGCAGCCTAGTTAGAAAGGGTGTCTGCGAGGTCGTTGCCTAATGAGTGGTTGTGTGCTTTGATTTTGCTGAGGTGTGTGCGGATGCCTGAGTCGCAGCGGATTTTGAGGGTGTGTGTGATGGAGATGAGCGTGTCTCGGTGAATGTTGTTGCGGTAGGCAGATGGGTAGTTCATGTTACATTGTATTAAGCAGGGGGAGCACGCACTGACTGTAAGAAGGTGGGTATGGCCGGGTTGGAGGCCTATGTCGATGCCCGCTAGTTCCGCGCGATTGATGGTGCGTGAGGGAGGGGTGGAGGTCACCAGAATCTTTATTCGTGTGTCCGAAGCGCGGTGAGTGGCGCCGCTCCCAGGGGGGAGGGGCCGCCCTTCTTGAAGCCATATGTGTATACGAAGTTCTGCCAATTCCAAGCTAGTTCTCCTTTCGTGGGAAGGCACGTTAGTGTGGTGCGCTCCGGGAGGGGGTATGTAATGGGGTGAGTGGGAAGATGGTATAGATGCCTGCTGAGTGAGGTGAATAAGTGTCGAAGAGGTGCGGGGGTGGGATGGTGATGGTGGGGTTGGGAAGGTGTGTATTGTAGATGGATTCAAGTGTGTTGTGGAGGGCGGTTATGGCTGCGTGTGAGGGTAAGGCGGAATGTGCGAGGGGGTTGGCGACAAGGTAGATGTCGACCATTCAGCGTGTGCCGAATGGGGTGGGGTGAGGTTGCCCGTGTGTTGGTCGGGGGGTAGGAAGGTGTTCGCGTCGTTGGGAAGGGTGTAGAGGTGGTGGGTGCATGGAGAGTTGATGTATTTGGAATGCCGATAAGGTGTGTGTTCCTATCGTGGGAAGATGAGGATGGTGGCGCTGGGTGTGTGTGAGGCTGTGGAGTGAGCGCTAGTGATTGCATGTTCTATGGCGCGGCGCATGCATTCGTGGTGGTATTCCGGGTTGGCTATATTAGTGCCGTGCCATGTGTGTGGTAAGTTTCTGCCCCTGGATGAGACGTCTGCGTCTTCGGGGTAGAGTGAGTGGTAGGTGTGAGAGTGTAGGGATTACTTGAGGGGGTCTAAGTAGTAAGTCCGGATGTGGAATGTGTTGCGAAGTGCTGTGAGTAAGTCCTTTCGAGTGGCCCATCTGTTGCGTGTGGTGGTGGCGGGTGTGGGTGAGTGGGTTTTTGGTAGGGAGCCTAGGCGGCTGATGTGGTGGTAGACCTCTTCTTAGAACAAGCGGTGTGTAAGGTCGGGGCGAAAGAGTTGGAATAGGTGTCGGATGCGGGGGCCGGAGAGGGTGGTGACTGCGCGGCCGTCGGGGGTACAAAGGATGGTGGTGTCGTGTAGTGTTGGGTGGGAGTGTATGGTGAAAGTGCCGGTGGGGAGCACGTCGAGGTCTGGGTTGATGTGGTCGTGGTTGAATGTGATTAGGGGATGCGTCCATGGGGTGGGTCTTGGGTCAGGTAGGATGGGTGTTGTGGAGGGGACGAATCCTTGGTTGAATGCGGTGAGGGCGGTGGAGCCGGAGGGGGTCTCACTAATGGTGTCGTGGAGTTGTAGGCAGGGGGCCCATTGGACCTCGTGTAGGCGGGTAAGGTCGCGTTGTTGGCCGCGTTCGCACCTATCACATTGCCATGTGTCTGGTCCCTGAGCGGGGCGGCAGTGGGAGTGGACGGCAAAGTGCGGGCATGTGCAGCAGGTGGAGGTGGGGTATGGGTGGAGGGGGTCGTGGCATATTGAGCAAGCGGTGGAGGAGGGGGTGGGGTGACATACCGAGGTGGGGGTGGAGGAGATGAGGCGGATACCGTCGTCGAGTTGGAGTCATATTTCCAATGCCGTGAAGTGTTCCGGGGCCCATTCCACCATTAACTGCGTTTGGCTCTATTCTTTGTCTTTGTGCTTGGACAGTATGAGTGAGACGTCGCAGGGAGGGTAGTGGGGGTCTGAGGGCGAGAGGTACTCCGTCTCGATGTGTGTGGTGGGGGCCAAGAGAGGGGGGTTTTGTTGCGAGGTTGTCGGATGCCGGTTGGGAGGGTCGTTAAGGAGCGGGAGAGGTGGGGGTTAAGAGAGGAATGCATGAGGGCTGGATGGCGGGGGGTGGAGAGGCGTATTTGGTGGCGAGGTGTGTAGTGGGCATGCATTTGTGTATGGTGTCAAGGGGCTCGGTAAGGAATGCGGCGAGGAGGCGGATGGGGACTGAGAGGGAGTTGGTGGACCCCGCGAGTGTGGATATGGATTTGTAGGATTGGAAGATTATGAAGGTGTCGGTGGCGCGGAGGAGGACTTGTGACAAGGTAATGATGTTGTGTTGCCAAAGGGGTTTGAGGCGGGGAAGGGGGATGTGTGTGTTCGGCGGGGTGTGAAGTTGCAGTATGCTTGTTTGTAAGTTCGGGGGTCGGTGATGTGGGTGGTTTTGTCGCGGAGTGAGGCGAGGAGGGTGTTGTCTTGGTGGGTGAAGTGGGTGCGGAGTGTGGAGGCGATGGGGTTGGTGAGGGAGAGGGGAGGGATGTGGTAGAACACTATGCTTGCGTCGCGTTGGGCTCGTACAAGGCATCGGAGTGTGGGTGGGGAGGTGTTGCCTTTCATGATAGATTTTGTGGGCAAGTGAGTGCATATGGTGGAGATGGTGTTTATGTGTCTTCTGGCCATGTGGCCTATGTAGCCGGGGGTGTTCATGATTTTGTGTAAGTGGCACACGGTGAGTTGTGCGGCGTGGGCTTTGAGGGAGAGGAGGCCGTAGCCAAGGTCGGAGATGGGGCGGTGGAGGGCTGTGCGGGGGAGGTTACACGCCGAGGAGACGGCGGAGCGGAGTGCTTTGCAGATTTGCCCTTCCATGATGTCCACCTAAAAATCGTTGGAGGCCGAGCTGGAGGGTGAAGTGCTTGCCGATGAGGAGGCCGCGGATGACGCGTATTCTGCGGGATTCTGTTAGCAGGGAGGTGGAGAGGGCATTTATGAGCGATGTGGTAGTGCGCTTTATGTGTAGTGCTACTTTGGTTAGGCTAAGTTGGCAACCTTAGACTAATAGTAGAACATAGTCTTTGGATCTTATTATACAACGTAGAGAAAATTGATTAGATTGTCTTATGAACATGGTTTCCTACAATCTACCGGTCTGCGTCTCTCCCGTGGCCAGTAAGTCCTCGTCTTTAAATATCCACGCCTCAGGTGTTCTAGCAGAAGTAGCCTTAGAACGTGTAGCTTGTGCTGCGAGCTAACGAAACTAATCTATTACTAGCAATACATATTATCTGAGATTATCATTACCGTCTTATAAAACCTTGTCGCACAAACTCATCTAACTATCTAGGAAAAACTATCTAGAAGCCATAATGCTTGTAACTCTGTACTGACCGCGGAAAATACAGCCATACAGTGGTACTGCCGTGATGACAATAAAATATTTAAGAGTCACTGAATGTCGCTGAGATACATGAACCATTTAGAGGAAATAAATAATGTTAGATACTAGCACTTAGCTAAATGGGCTAGGATATGACACTCTCCCCTCCTTAAGCACCAGTGTCCTCGATGTTTAGCACTCAAGGTCTTGGTATCTTGGGGGTTCTAGCAGGCCAGCGGTTGCGAAATCTGACAAAGTCAGGGGTCGCAGAAAATTCTCGATAAACATCCGTTCGAAGAAATTCGGAAAAAATGTTTGAGCGATCAACTCCTCGCATCGGTTCCCAAGTGTTCTCGCTAATGCCTCGGGAGAATGGGTGGTACACGTACCACGTTTGTGGTACATGTACCACAGAAAATGGTCATTTTTGGAACCTCCAAACAGACCGATGATTAAGTAATCTTTACAAAAATGGGTCCAAAGGGTGCATAAAGCCCCAGTCAACTCATTTTTCAAGAAATACAGGTTACCTGCCGCGGCTATTCGCCATGGCGACGACTTTGCCCCCATCTACCCCCCGCGGTAGCACCGCTCGGCACGTCTGGATAGGCCAAAGAGTCTCGGCTCGTAGATGCCCTATAGAGGACCTAAGGCCCGGCTCGAGGCGCCATGAGTGTGCCCGGAAGTATGGCTTAGTTACTGCGTCGGTAGGACCGAAGTTGTGGACCGTGCGGTTGGGTGATGGTGCGAAAACTACCGAGCGGTGCACTCAACTCCGGGCAGAGCTGCCCACTGCCGGGTAATAGCTTGCTAGCTCACCGCCTACCACGCCTGGCGACGACCAAGTAAATTGAAGATCAGTTCCTGCCACCCTCCTAGCACCCAGCTCGAATTTCCTGTGGAACTTTTGCCTGCCCACTCCGCGATGCTCGCCGCGCCGACGGAGGGTAGTGGTAGTGAAATGGCTGAAAATTTATGTTTTGAAAACAGCCGACACTACCCACCGACGCATTTCCTTCTGCAAACGCGTCCGCGGCTCGACGTGTGACGTGCACTTTTACAACAACGATCCATACCACAGACCCTGACGCTATGGAGGAGGAAGACCCTCAAGACCAACCTCGGCTAGCGCTAGATATAGCGACGACGAGGAAGAGGATGGGCCCGACGAGCACTTACTAAGTGAGGCAGAAAGCAACCCTCCGGAGCGACTGTTGAGAAGATGGCCGCCGGAGAGGAGATTGTTGTTCGGACGGTCGTTCTTGCAGTGACAACATACACTCGGAAAGAGCGGTCAGCCAACTTTCGCGAGAACGGAGTCGGCCTTAAAGGCGGAATTCCGACGTATAAAGATGGCGACGTGGATATGCTTAGCATGTGGCTACACCTCCGCCCCGAAAAATGCGAGGACGATCTATGCCGCCTGAACGAGAGCTTCAGAAAAAAGCATGTTGGAAGCCTGTCACTCAACACGAATGGGTTGTTTTTATTGGACTTATCTACGCACCTCGACAGTTCAATCAATTAGGGAAGGGACTATGGACGTTAGAGGCGACATGAGTGAGGGAGGCACCTGATTTCGAACGCTTCATGAAGATCTACCGCTTCACGCTCATCCGCTAGATAGTCATGTACTCCAAAGCGGACATGTCCGCTTCTCAAGTCGACCCCTGCGCTATGCTTTGTCTGATGGTGTCAGACTTCGACGAGAACATGGCAACTACACTTCATGCAAGGATGGCTTAGATAATGGATGAGTCGATGTCCAGCTACAAGCCGCGCAACGACAAGCGAGGAGGCTTACCAAATATTTCCTTCATTTTGCAGAAGTTCATGCCCTTGGGAACAGAGGTCAAGACGATGTGCGATGTTGACACGTCAGTGATGATGTGGGTTCAAGTGCAAGAGGGGAAAACAACTATGAGACAAACGATATATAGCGGGAATTGGGAACAACATGCGCTACTGTCGTGCGGGCGATGGAGTCAACCGCCATCCAACCTCAGACAACTCTACAAGGTGATAGTTGGCTTGCGTCGGTGAAGGTATTAAGCGGATTAATGTGCATTGTGAATGTCGGTAAATGCTTACGAGTAAGGATTAAACCATGTTTGCACTTCTCCCCTCAGGCTGCGATACAAGCATCCAAGAGGGGGCACCATTTTATACGTGTAGTGACGACCAACCACGCCCGCTTCCCCAAGCAATATCTAGAAGAACATCTAAAGGACAAGAGTGATGGGAGCAGGCTAGTGCTTACCACCAACTTAAAAGGGGTCGACCTCGTCGCTATGGGCGACAAGTACAGCAAGCGGAAGGTTATCCACTTCATCGCCACCGCTGGAGCAGCCAACACCTTCGACGGAGACGACCCCTATATGCAAGGATATGGCGATGAGTATGGCAACATATGCTATCGAGCTGTTATGCGACCGGCCCTTGCTTCCGAGTACTTTTCCAAAAGTCCAAGTGTCGAAAACCACAATCAGTCGCGCCAGCACGACCTCGAGCTAGAGGGGTTATGACAGACACATGATTGTTGGTTCCGTTTATGGACAACTTTTATGGGCATTCACCTAGTCGAATGCTAGAAGTTGTGCCGCTTTCACCTCCCGTCCTCCCACCACTTTAGTAAAGGCAGCGTCGTTGACTTCTCCGACATTTTGGCTGATGCTTTGCTGAAGAACCGACTGCCTCATGATATAGAGAGGCGGGTTGTGACGCCTCGTCGAGTTGTGCTTGCGAAGCACGCGTTAGCCGATATCGGAAACACGCAATCAGAACAACAACACCGCCGCGGACAGTACCCTCGGCAGCGCGTCGGAAAGCCTATGAAGACGAAACATAGCCGTTGCAAGCTTTGTCAAGCAGAAAAGAGAGAAAACTACTCCTCATTCTTCTGCCGTGACTGTGGAATCCCGCTATGTGTGGCTTCAAACCGCCATGAGCGATACTGTTGGGCTTAGCACGTCGAAAGCTCCTTGGACGAGCTCCATCGCCGCCACCGTTCCTAACGTTGATTGCAAGCTCAACTCAGCACACCAACCTTCGCCTGTGACTACCCATAGTTTCCATATCCTCTAAGCTACTAGTATTTGAGAAGCGTCGGGCTTGAGACAGAGTTTGATATGACTTTGGTCCTTTTGAGTCGGGAAGATAGCCCGACATAGAGGTGGTGCGCTTTAGGTGCGAGCAACGGCAAATATAGCGATGATATTGTTTCTGTGGGAACATTTAAGAGATAAGAACTAATGAAAAATATTGCTTCGTACCACGCGTTTTGTGGTACACGTACCGTACCACCCATTCTCCCGAGGCACTAGGTGCGTTGAAAGGTGCCGCCCAACGAACTTTGAACAAAAGTCTTGTGCCGTTGGAGTTGAAGGCCACGTCGAGTAGTCGGTCGACCTGAAATCGTTTCGCATCGTGCACAATCGGAATTGGCTGCGCACTATTGGCCTCCTATGTGTCTGAATTTCATTTTTCCAGTAGAGTGGCATGTGCAACATCATGAATCCGTACTCTAGGGGGTAGCCAAAGCCGAAACGCAACCGGGAAAACTTCTTCGTAATGAGAAACGGGCCAGTGTAGCGGTCGCGTAGTTTAGCACAAGGGTGTTGTACAAATCATAAATTTGTCGCCTTGACCTTAATTTTGTCGCCAACTGTAAGAAGTACCGGTAACCGGTGCCAATTTGCAGATTCTTGCATATGTGCTTGGGCTGCCTTGACGCTGTCGTGGGCAAATTTGTGCATCTCAACCACAATCTTCACTCGCTCCGGTAAAGTACGGCTGGGCTCGTCTTCAAATGTAGCCGTCGTTGGAGATGTCGGCTCAAATCCCAGTGTCGCCTTAAATGGAGACATATCCGTCGACGCAGAAACCGCTACGTTGATCGCAAACTCCACGTTGGTAAGGTGTTGAACCTCGTCGTCGTGCAAGAGGTGCACGTAGCAACGTATGACTTGCTCCCATGTCTGATCCACTCGTTCGGTTTGGTCATTTGCATGGGGATGGTAGCTCGTAGAAATAATAAGCTTGGTGCCAACAACCCTAAATAGGGTTTGCTTGAAGTCGCTCATAAATCGGGGATGTCGATCGGATATCAATTATCGTGGTAGGCCAAAATGCCGGAATACATCGCGGTGCACAACCTTCGCTAATTGCTCCGCTATCGTTTTTGTAATCGGCTTGACAATCGTCCGTTTTGTAAGCATACATACGAATACCACCACAACATCATACCCATCGCACTCGGGAAGGTCCGTTAGCAGGGCAAGCGATGCGTGTTCGAAGGGCCTGGTCGGTATCTCGTGCGATTGAAGGAGTCCATAAGGCTCGTGTCGCGATGCCTTGTTACGCTGGCAGGTAACACATGCGCGTACGTAATGTTGCACTACCCGCTTCATGTTAGGCCACCAAAACGTTCGGGTCATTATTAATATCCCTCCGTATGGCTGCTAATGGACACATCTCTACGCTGGACTCCGGGGGAGTCTTGGCCCTCCATACATAGCTGGTCGCACTGTATGCACGATGCACGGAATTCATATACACAATATGTTCCAATCGGGTACCGACTTTTGGGGCGGTACTTGGATAAGGCGTACAACTCCGTTCCGGGAGGCGTGGGTTCTAACCCCCCTCATGGCATTTCTAACAGGTTATGGGCCTGTTATAAGTAATACCGTATACGTATTAGTTGCAGATAGCTAATGTAAGCTACTCTAGATATGATTAGTACATGTCTAGATCGGACATACCGATAAACTGTTTGACTCGGTACAGAGCTGTCGCTAGGCTACAGCTCACTCACTTCTGTTGTCCCGACACCACGCCTGTAGGCTGGTTGTCGCCGTAATTGTTCCGTTTGCGGGACTGTGACTGTAACTACGTTTGCGTAAGTTATCTTCCACACTAACTGTGTTTGCATGGTTCAATAGGTTATGGGCCCCCGCCTCACGTCACTCACGCGCGACAACCTGGTTCGGCGAGCTGCGATCGACAGCTCTCCCGCATAAGGCAAGTTTATCTAGACACCTAGTACTTTCAACTTGTAGTCGGCGGTATCGCCAGTATAAACTGCAATTTAAAACCCGCCACCACCCCTCTTAAGTCAGCCACCCGACGGAGATAGCCAGCCACTAACACCGACGCACTCGTCGTGTGTGGACAGGGTGCACACAGGTCCAAGCTTGAGAACGGGGGGTGCACCATCGGGTGAATACGCATCCACAGGTTGCACGCCAGCCGTAGCTTACCTTTTTATTTATATATTCTCATAGCGAATCAGCCACCAGCGCAGCGCTCCACCTGTCCTGGCCTTGGCCTCGACTTGTGCCCCACACTGGGTGGAGGATACAGAGAAGGTGCTCTGAGACACCCCGGGGCTACAGGCCGAGGGGTCGACGGGCATCAGGCCGTCTCTTTGCAAACCGTTGTTAGGCACGAGTCCGGCTAGCGGTTTTTACCGCTGCCTGTTTTTTATTCCGCTCTTTCTTTTTCGCCCTCTGTCGAAATGGCGCCGAAAACTCCGCCTGTTTCACCTCCTGACTCCCCTGAGTCAGGCTCTCACCAGAACACCCTCGATCACCCCCCGGATACTCTCGCACTGCTCGTTGCGCAAATGGCGCACTTAACAGCTCGTCTCGACTCGCAGTCGGCCGAGGGTGCTGTTGCTGCTGCGGGTGCTAATCCGCACCCCCTTGTAGCTCAGCGCCGCCACGATGCTCACATCGAACCCGTCCGGGACAGCCACGACGGCCACACCCTCCACCTGCTTGACCATCCCCACCCTGGTTACGTACCCCCGGACGCAGAAACATTCTTTGCTGCTGCTACTCCTGCAGCTGCTGTTGGCGACCCCACAGTCGCACAGCGCCGTCACGATGCGCCCCGCGAGCCCTCGCGTGCCGACGCGCACCACGACCCCTCGCGTCACGCCATCCGGGATGATCACCTCCCACCACCTCCCCCCTGACCCCCCGCCGGATATTCCCTTCAACACCCCGGCCCTCATATCCCGGAGGCGCCCTCTCACTTCGTCCCCCCCTACCGTGACCACCCGCACTCGTACGGCCCGCCGCGTCCCATGGCCGGCCGCTCTCCCTTTCCCGGTGGCCCACCTCCTCCCTTTCATGGCCGGCACTCTCCCCCAGTCCAACATGGCGACCCCGCCACCAATGGCCGTCGTCGCCCCACTATTGACCCGGTGGTCATCAACCGGGCGGCACACGAAGCCCCCGGCTTCGACAAGGACGCCCTCAACCGGTCCATGAAGATGTCGGTCCCCGTCATGTGCCCGACCACGGAATTTAAGCAATGGAAGAGGACCTTCCTTAATTTCCTCTCCATCAAGGCCGCATACCTCATTCCACAGTTGGCCATCTGCGACTCCGGCGTCTGGCTCGACGAACAAGCGCAACACTACGCCTACACGCTCCTTCTCCATGCAGCCAGCGCGAATAAGCGCGCTGACCAAGCGATGAAATGCGTTTCTCCAGCACGCCCTGACTGCGCCGCTGCCGCGTGGGACATCCTTTGTGAACGCCTCGACTGTCGGTCTTTTGCTCGCTCCTTGTCCCTCTTGGACAATCTCACGGTCAGACAGCGCCCCGGTCAGTCACTCAGTGACTATGTCCACTACATGCGCCAGACCTTTGACGAGTACAACGACACATGCCAGTTGGCTGATGGCTCCGTTGCCATCCACCCCCACCACCTCGGTCTCCTCATGCTGCGCGGTATCTCCAGCAGCGGCCCACACGGTCAGGCGAAGCAATGCGTCATCAACGCCTTTGACACGGACTACATCATGTCGGCTGATGAAGTGATGGCCAGCATTCTCCACTTTGCGCACAACATGGACGACGACCCTGCTCCGGACACACCCGCTCCGGCCATATCACCCCCTCCTATCTCCGCGTTCGTCGCTGCGGGCCGCGGCTCGCACAACGGTCGAGCCCCACCACACCGTAACCCTCGCGGCCATCGACCCAACAAGTGTGGCGTTTGTGGCAGCCTCAACCATCTCATGTCCGCATGCACTGCCACGGATGACGCTATCCTTAAGTGGAATCTCGCCAAGCGTAGGCTGACAGTCCAAAAGTACGGCGCCGCCGACGGCACCCCCTCTGCTCACGCTGCGCTGCTGAGCGACGTCCCTGCCGACGACGCCCCCGCCGATGACACCGACTGCCTACCCACCCTCGAGGACTGCGCTGATGACTACGCTGACGACGAGGTGAGTGTCCCATTCAGCTCTGTGGCATTCTCCTCTTCCCTCGCCCCGGGTCGTAACATGTCAAAGTTTTGGGTCGTTGATTCCGCCTGCTCGATTAACCTCACTGCGTTCCGAGATAACTTCGTGAAATTCACGCCCCCCTCCGCTCCCTCTCGCGTGGGCGGTGTCGGCGTTGACGTTAAGGGCAGTGGTTCAGTGCGGATTTCTGTCAGACTTGCCTCTGGCCAGCTCATTCACCGCACTGTGTATGCACTCTACACCCCTGACCTATCATCTCGCTCCGCACAGCGTATCGGCATACTACTTAGTGTCAGCTAGATGCAAACTCACAGCGGCTGTGAATTCATATTCCCCTCCAACTCTGACACTGGTTTGCTTTTGGTACCCACATGCATGGGTGTGCTGGAACCGTCCGGAAACGGTCTCTACCTCCTTCCCCACCAGCAAAACCTCCCTTCAAGCCCATCCGCACCGGCGGCTCTTGACCCCTCACCTCAGGTTGCCCTTACTGCCCAGTGTGATCCCGTCCTATGGCACCGTCGATATGGCCACCTCAATATGCAAAGCCTTTAGGCCCAGCATACTCACGGTGTCCCGACTAGCCCTGTGTTAACTAGCGCTGTAACCAAAGTTTCTTGCGACTCTTGCTTACTTCACAAAGCCACAGCTGCACCACGCAACACAGCCGCTTGCGCGAAGCCATCCCACCCCTTCCTCAACCTGTCCGCAGACCTCTGGGGCCCGGTCAATGTCCCCTCCCCACATGGCCTCCGTTACTGCTTGCTCGTCATCGACCACCACACCAACTACATGTGGGTGCGGTTCCTTAAGTCTAAAGACGACGCATGTTCGGAATTGGAAACCATCCTCTTGGACATCAAACACCTGCATGCCCGCCATCACTCCCAGACGGGCGCGTTCGCACCGGTCCTCAATTTTGACTCAGACTCTGTGTTTGAAGCTGCTGTCACTCGCCGGATGTGCGCACACCTCGGCGTCGGGGTGCAGTTCTCTGCCCCATACGCCCACCACATGCTCGGCAAGGCCGAACGTCCCTGGCGCACTATCCGGAACAATGCATCGGCGATGCTCCACAACATGGCCGTTCCCAACTCCATGTGGTCGTGTGCTGTCAGCACTGTTGTGTACCTTCGCAACCGCGCGTACAGTCGCTCGGTCGGACCTAATGGGGGCGTCCCCCTCACACTCCTTACGTCGTCGGTGCCCAACGCCTCCAAGTTCCGCGTCTTCGGCTGCGCCGTTTTCGCCAAGGTCCCCGACAAACAACGTCGGAAACTCAGTGAAAAAGCATTTCGCGGCGTCATGGTGGGCTATCCCCCTTACGCACCCGGGTATTCTGTCTACAATCCGGAAACGCGTCGCATCACCACTTCCGTCCATGTTGTCTTTCGGGAAGACACCCCAGGCTTCGACACTCAACCCTCCGTCGACTCGACCATCACCGACTCTTCGGACGACGTACCCGCAGACTCACCCATGTCCCACCCCATTGACCACACATTACCCACACCCCTACCCCCCCCCGGCAGCCTCTCGCCATGCTCGGCTCCGCTCCCACCCCATTCGCTACGGCGATATGGTTGCCCACTTGTCCGACTACCCACCAACCCTCGTAACGTCGTGTTGTGATCATGAACAAGGCCAAGCTCAAGAGGACATCTTTGAGCACCCTCACGTCCCCGACCTTGTCAATGGTCCCCCACACACACCTGCCGGCACGTCCCCTACTGCCATCGCCCTCCTCTCCACCCGAGAGTGTGTGGAACCAAAATCCTACCGGGCTGCGCTGGACAGCGCCCAAGCCCCCCAATGGCAAGCCGCTATGCAACATGAGTATTCCTCCCTCATCAGCAACGGCACGTGGGACCTTGTGGACCTCCCCCCCAGGCCGCATGGTCGTTAACAGCATGTGGATCTTCAAAGTCAAGTCGGATACAACCGGCGACGTCTCCCGCTTCAAAGCGCGGTTCGTCGCCAAGGGGTGCAGTCAACGCGTTGGACTGGACTACACGGAGACCTTCTCCCCGGTCATCCGCATGGCCAACCTGCGTCTCTTCCTAACCATCGCAGCCGCCCGCGACCTTGAACTCTGCTAGCTTGACATCGACACAGCGTTTCTCTACGCCCCCATCCGGGAGGATGTGTACATCCGCCAGCCCCTCGGCTTCACCGATGGAACGTCCAAGGTTTGCCACCTCAAGCGTTGCCTCTACGGCCTTAAGCAGTCCCCCCGCGAGTTCAACATGCTACTTCGTGCGTGGCTCGTCGACCATGGATGGCAACAATGCGTCTCCGACCCGTGCATCTACATCTTTCGCACCGGCCACGTCTTCGCCATGATCGCCCTGTACGTCGATGACATTCCCGCGGCCTGCAATGATGCCACCTGGCTCGCATCGTTCAAAGCCCAACTCGGAGCACGGTTCAAGATCAAGGACCTAGGCGACCTCTCCCAACTCCTCGGCATGCACATTACCCGCGATCGCTCCACGCGCACAATCTCGCTGGACCAGTCCAAGTACCTGCGCGACATCCTCGCCAAGTACGGCATGTCCGACTCTAAGCCGTCGTCCCTTCCGATGGACCCGGGCTTCCTCGCCGGCCTTGCACACTTGAACTCGCCCTCTCTCACAGGAGTGGCCAAGGACGTCTACCCCAGCCTCCTGGGCAGCCTCCAGTACGCCGCCGTTTGTACACGCCCCGATGTCTCCACGGCGTTAAGCATCCTCGGCTCTGCCCAAGCCTCGCCCACCGAGGCACACTTGCAAGCTCTGAAAAAGGTCCTCCGCTACCTCCATGGCACCATCAACATGCGCCTGACGTTGGGGGGGGGCCTGGACCACAGTCTCCAACTCACAGGCTTTGCCGACGCTGATTGGGCCAACGACAGCAGCACCCGCAAGTCTCGCTCCGGCTATCTCTTCACCCTCGGACGCGGGCCAGTCAGTTACAAGTCCAAACAACATACTTGTGTGGCTCAATCCACGTGTGAAGCCGAGTACTACTCTGCGGCCGACGCCACCAAGGAGGGACTCCACCTCCGACAACTCATGGGGGAAATCTTCAACTCCCCCATCACCGAAACCACCACCATATGGGAGGACAACCAAAGCGCCATTGCATACTCCCAGAATGCCTTGGTCAGCGAGAAGACTAAGCACATCGGTCTGAAGTGGCACTTCCTCAAAGACCACGTGGAGCAGGGAACCATCAAGTTGAGGTACCTCCCCACTGACCAGATGGTGGCTGACATGCTCACCAAACCCCTCCCAAGACTCGCTAGGCTACAGCTCACTCACTTCTGTTGTCCCGACACCACGCATGTAGGCTGGATGTCGCCGTAACTGTTCCGTTTGCGGGACTGTGACTGTAACTACGTTTGCGTAAGTTATCTTCCACACTAATTGTGTTTGCATGGTTCAATAGGGCCCTCCGCGTTTACTGCGAGTTTACCGGCCGGAGTTCGTGGGATGATGTCCATTAAGGGGGAGTGTTAATATTTCTCCGTAGGGCCGCTAATGGACACATCTCTACGTTGGACTCCGGGGGAGTCTTGGCCCTCCACACATAGTTGGTTGCACTGTATGCACGATGCGCGGAATTCATATACACAATATGTTCCGATAGGGTACCGACTTTTGGGGCGGTACTTGGATAAGGCGTACAACTCCGTTCCGGGAGGCGTGGGTTCTAACCCCCCTCATGGCATTTCTAACAGTCACTGCTGCCATTAGTCTAATAATACAAGGATGTCCCGCGGTCGGTGCGTCGTTTAGTCCGTATAGTACTCTTGATCGCAATGTAGAAACGTCCGGAACATACAGTCTTGTCCCGTAGGCGTACAATAGTTCATTCGATTGACGTACAAGCCAAGTGGGCAGACATTTCCGAGTAAGTAGGTATTTATCCGAGTCGTAAGCGCTTTTGACTTCCGCATGAAGCCCAGAGTCAGGATGTGACCGGGATTCAAGGGAAAAAATTTGCGCGTGTAGCTCGCACTATGCTTCGTCGTTGGTCCAATCGCGTATCACTTGCATCTTCTGTAATGAGTCCTTCAAGTCAGGTTGGCGAGACAGAGCATCCGCATTGTTGACTGCTCCCTTCTTGTACACGATGTCCATATGTCGCAGGTAAGGCGCTAAAACTTGTAGCCATCGCACCTATCGAGTAGACAAATCGCGTTGCCGAAAGAAGTGTCGCAACGTGTCGTGGTCCGTAATTCCCGTAAATCCCGCCGCCCCATCATGGTCTTGTAACGGCACATCTCACACTGCAAAACCAGAAGCATACGTGTACAAAGTGTACCTCGCATCAGGAGAAGTGTCAGGAATTACCATGATTGGTGCACGTCTTTAATTTGCTCGAATGTTGAAAGGGCTTGAGGAGTCCAGCGAAACTCCGGTGTCTTCTTGGTAAGGTCCGTTAATGGGGTTGCTAGGGTTGCGAATTGGTTGGTAAACCTCCGGTAAATCCTGCAAGTCCCAAAACTCGTCGTACTTGTGTCTCAGATTTCGGCCGGGGTCAATTACGCACCGCTTCCACTTTGTCGGGGCCCGTTCGGATCTTTCTTGCTTCCACCACATGTCATAGGAAGTTGACGCTCGATCGTCCGAAAAAAGTAACATTTAGAGAGTTTAATATACAATTGGTGTCGCTGCAGCTTTCGTAACACGAGTCAATTATGCTCGAGGTGTTCATCGCCCGTCTTACTGTAGACCATCACGCCGTCCAAATATACCACGCATAACTTGCCAAGATACGGGGCTAAAACTCCATTCATCGTCGCTTGGAATCGAGCTGGGGCGTTGCATAGTCCGAAGGGAAGAACGCAGTACTCGAACAGTCCGTAATGAGTTCGGAATGCTGTCTTACACTAGGATCGCGGCCCACCCCGTACTGATTGCTTGCTCATTGCTTCGCATCCCGTTTGTCCCCGTAGCTGTACACTGTGATAAGTACTAGAGTGATATATGCATCTGGATCTTTGTCTATCCTTTATGTACTGCAGATTATCTGTATCCCTCAAAAACTTGTCGATACGAATGTACTAAAATAGTTCGTCGAGAATATCAATACTAATCTTATCGGTCTACGACAGACCGAGTTTTGTATTGTACGGACAACACGATGGATATTCAGCGATCAGAATAATACAAAAAGAACCGTACAGGGCCGCCAGATATCAAATACCGCAATGAAAATACGTTGCCGAGATCAGTACCAGAAGATTCGCTAGTACAGCAGGTACATCGCATCGCACGGTCAATCCAAGAGATTTATCTTGCACGTATACACGCGAGTGGCATAAATGATTTGCACCGTTAGATCTAAACTGTATTTCCCACGGGTACTTTCGACATTCCGTACTGCTTTGGCCTGATCCTGCATGCAATTATGCGATGAAATAATGCACGATGACACATTTTACGGTGAATATATCATCATTAAAATATACTAAAAATATCTAACACCGTATTCTGTATTGAGATTGCTATTAACAAAGCACGATTGCGACCAAATTTGACTTGGTCGTTTTTTGTGAGCCTCAGCGGCAGGCCAGCTTAAATCTCGCTAAGGTACTCGAAATAGTCGGCATTGTGTAGATCATGGAAGTCCTTTGCGGCAATGGCGATCTTTCTTCATTGCCATCTCGAGATGTCAAGTGACAATCAATCGCAGCCCAGATAATATCCGCTGCTTGCTAGTTCGCGCTCCGCAGCATTAAAAACGAAGATGCGGCGGCGACGCACAAGTTCGAAACACCATCGCCACATGTTGCTCGTTGATGAAATAAAGGGAAGAGTCGTCCAGCTTCCGTCCCCAAGACTCTTCCCCTCGACATTCGCATGATTATGTTGCTCGTCTTCGTTATGGATGATTCGAGGCGTTTGGGAGTCAGTGGCAGCATTAGCGAATAAGAGGTACCTGTACCTCTTAAACCGTAGTTGAGGGGCTCGATCAAAACACCGCCCGCGTCGGCAAAAACGCAAGCCTCGGGTGTTTAATCCACCAGTAGCTACGTTTCAGCCGTAGCATGGACCTGCCAGAGACTCCTGCCACCACGCTTCATCATCCACTGCTGTGCTTGTTACGCTTAGCGATATTCTTACGGATGACGGGGCACTTGACCCGCGTGATCGTGACTGACATATCAATTTACATAGCAATAATAGCCGCACCCGCACACAACCAGTCGACACCCAACAGGCCTCCTCACCTTTCAGTAGCTACATTCCAGCCATAGCATAGGCGTGCGAGAAACTCCGGCCACCACGTTGTATCGTTCACTTCTATGCGTGTAACGCTAAGCGATATTCTTACGTATGACGGGGTAGAAGACTCGTGTGATCGTGACCGACATAGCGATACATAGAAATAATAGCCGCAAACGCACACAGAAAGATGACACCCAACGGGCCTTCTCACCTTTCAAATCAAATCCACATCGGCTGCTCGTAGGTACGTCCATTACTTCATTTTGAGTCGAGGCAGGCGTTGTGTTGAGTAAAGGTAAGCTTTGTGTGTTGTCGGTCAGCCGCGATCTAGTGAGGAGGTGTCCACTTTGGGGATATCTGATATGCGGGTCAACACTTAATGGATCAGCAGAGGAGCGACGACCGCTTGATGCGTGCGACAATATGTTTGTACCTTTACATAGTACGGGAAAATAGGAACATTATTGTCGGACGTTATTGATTTAATGTGTTTTGATTAATTTTGTACATATACGGGCGGTTAGCGAGCTAAACGCTACTGTGGAATATACGATCCTGTAATAAAATTCAGTCATTTCTGACATATTGATATGGAAATCTGTACTGCAATGTGTTTTAGTCGTACTGCTCCATTGGTAACGGGGCGCAACGGGATGCAACGGGGCGTACGGGGCGCGACGGGTTGGGCCGCGATCCTAGTGTATGTATATCGCGCTCTTTAACTCGAACTTGGTGATAGCCCTTTTACATGTCTAGCGTACTGAAATAATGAGCCCCACACAGCGAGTCGCGTAATTCATCGATCCGGGGTAACGGTGTTCTGTCTTTCCTCGTAAGGTCGTTGAGTTTCCGGTAGTCTACGCACATACGTATGGCACCATCCTTCTTGCGTACAAATAAAACCGGGGCACCGTACGGAGATTTAGACGGATGAATCCATCCTTTTGCAAATAAATCTTGTGATTATACATAAACCTCTCGGAGTTCTGCCGGTGACATTCGGTATGTTCGCTGCTTAGGTGGTTCATCGCATTCCACGTTAATCTCGAAGTCACACTCGCGGGTCGGTGGTAGACCGTCAAGCTCCTTAATGGTGTCCCTAAACTCATTTAGGGATGTTATACCGTGCAAACACGTTCAATATGGAAGACAACTAACGCATACGTAGTTACAATCACAGTCACGCACATATGACGCTCACATAGACAACCAACCCGAGGCGTGGTGTCGGGACAACACAAGTGAGACAGCTCTAGCTTAGCGACATTTTTGTACCGAATCAAACAGGTTATCGGTATGTCCGATCTAGACATGTACTAATCATATCTAGAATAGCTTACAGTAGCTATATGCAATTAATAGCTAGAAGGTATTACTTACAATACTCATCTTGAAGGTAGCTACGGTATAAAGCGTTGCATTGGGTGTGCTCCTCCAAGGATTGCACTTCCGTGTCTTATCAATGGATGTCGTGGTAGAGGTTTGGTGAACATGTCGGCCCCCATTTGGTCAATGGGGTGGTACCTCAACTTGATGGTTCCGTGCTCCACGTGGTCCTTGAGGAAGTGCCACTTCAGACAGATGTGTTTAGTCTTCTCGATGACCAAGGCACTTCTGGGAGTACACGATGGCGCTTTGGTTGTCCTCCCACATGGTGGTGGTTTCGGTTATGGGGGCGTTGAAGATCTCCCCCATAAGTTGGCGGAGGTGGAGTCCCTCCTTGGTGGCGGCAGAGTAGTACTCGGCTTCACAAGTGGATTGGGCCACGCAAGTCTGTTGTTTGGACTTGTAGCTGATGGGACCGCGTCCGAGGGTGAAGAGATAGCCCGAACGCGACTTGCGGATGCTGCTGTCGTTTGCCTAGTCAGCGTCGGCAAAGCCTATAATTTGGAGACTGTGGTCCGTGCCCCCCCCCCCCCCCCCCCCCCCCCCCCCCCCCCCCCCCCCCCCCCCCCAACGTCAAGCGCATGTCGATGGTGCCATGGAGGTATCGGAGTACCTTCTTTAGGGCATGCATGTGAGCGTCCGTAGGGGATGCTCGGACAGAGCCAAGGATGCTCAACGCCGTGGAGACAGCGGGGCGCGTGCAGACGCCTGCGTACTGGAGACTACCCAAGAGGCTGGGGTAGACGTCGTTTGCCACCCCGGAAAAGGGGGGGTGCCATGTGCGCGAGGCCGGCGAGGAAGCTGGGGTCCATAGGGAGGGACGATGGCTTAGAGGCGGTCATGCCCTACTTGGCAAGGATGGCACGCATGTATATGGACTGATCCAACTAGATGGTGCGTGCCGAGCGGTCGCGGGTGATGTGCATGCCCAAGAGTTGGGAGAGGTCACCCATGTCCTTGATTTTGAACCGTACACCAAGTCTAGCCTTGAACGATGTAAGCCACGAGGCATCATTGCAGGTTGCGGGAATGTCGTCCACGTAAAGTTCGATCATGGCGAAGACGTGGCCGGCGCGGACGACGTAGATGCAGGGGTCTGAGACGCATTGTTGCCACCCGTTTGTCGACAAGCCATGCACGAAGTAGCATGTTGAACTCGCGAGGGGACTGTTTCAGTCCGTAGAGACAGCGTTTGAGGTGACACACTTTGGACGTGCCATCAGTGTAGCCGAGGGGTTGGCGGATGTGCCCGTCCTCCTTGATTGGGGCGTAGAGGAACGTAGTGTCGATGTCGAGCTGACACAACTCAAGGTCGCGGGCGGTGGCGATGGCGAGGAAGAGGCGAAGGCTAGCCATGCGAATGACGGGGGAAAACGTTTCCGTATAGTCAAGTCCAACACGTTGGCTGCAACCTTTGGCGACGAACCTGGCTTTGAAGCGGGAGACATCGCCGAGGGTGTATGGCTTGATCTTGTAGATCCACTTATTGTTGACGACCACTTGTCCAGGTGAAGGTCGACGAGTTCCCAAGTGCCGTTGGCCATGAGTGAGGAGTACTCCTGCCGCATGGCGGCTTGCCAATCTGGGACTTGGGCGTTGGAGAGAGCGGCGCGGTATGTTTCTGGTTCCACACTGTCGCGGGTGGAGAGGAGAGCGACGGCGGCATGCGACGCACCTGCCGGAATGTGATGTGGGCCAATAACTAGATCGGGCACGGAGGGGAGTTCGAAGGTGTCCTCCGTGGCCTTGCCTTGTTCAGGGTCACAACATGCTGTGACACGTACAGGTGGGTACTCGGCCATGTGGGCTACGAGGTCGCCGTAGCGGAGGGGGTAAGAGCGGAGACGGGATGGGCGGTTGGCCTCAGTACTCGTTTGAGGGTCGAGGATTGGGTTTGAAGGAGGGGGCTGGGGATCGATAGGGTGGGAGGTTAGCATGTTCGGCGGGTCGTCAGCATTAGAGGCATCCGCAATGACCGAGTCAACCGGGAAACGCGCGCCGAAGCCATGGGTGTTCTCATGGAAAATATATGGACGGAGGTGGTGATGCGGCGGGTTTCCGGGTTGTAAATGCGGTAGCGAGGGGCGTTAGGTGGATAGCCAACCATGACGCAGCTTGTCGGGCACTTTGGCAAAGACGGTGCAGCCGAAGACCCGAAACTTTTAGGCGTCGGGTGCTAACGACGTAAGTAGAGTGAGGGGAACTCAGCATGTATGGCCCAATGAGCGGCTGTATGTACGGTTGCGCAGCTGTGCTGAAAACGCACGACCAAATAAAGTTTGGGACGGCCATGCTGTGGAGCATCGCTGATGCATTGTCCCAGATTGTGCGCCATGGTTGTTCGGCCTTACCGAGCATGTGGTGGGCATAGTGAGCTGAGAATTGTACACCGACACCCATGCGAGCACACATCTGCCGGGTCGGGGCAGCCTGAAAAGTTGAGTCCCAGTCGAACTTGATGACCGGGGCAAAAGCGCCGGACTAGGAGTGATGGTGTGCATGTAAAGGACGCAGTTCTAGCAGGATGCTTTCCAACTCTGTGCACGTGTCCTCTTTGGACTTCAAAAACCGTACCCACATTTTGTGTGAGTGGTGATCGATAGCGAGCATGCAATAGCGGAGGCCATGGGGGATGGGACATTCACATGGCCCAAGATATCAGAGGAAAGGTTCAATAGAGGGCGGGAAGGTTTCGTGCAAGGGGTGGTGTTGCGGGGTGCAACATTAGCCTTGTAGAGCAAACATGAATCGCAAGAAACATTGTTTACATAGCTGGCTAACGCTGAGGTGGTTGGGACACCGTGGGTATGCTAGGCCTGCAAGCTTTGCATATTAAGGTGGCCAAAACGGCGGTGCCAAAATATTTATATACTGGGTCGCATTGGGCATTGAGTGTTACACTAGCGCCGGCACTAGGCGAGAAATTAGTAGGGGGTCTTGGGAGCAGCTGTGGCTGGTGGGGCAGGAGGTAGAGGCCGTTGCCGGATGGGTTCATAACACCCATTCCTGTGGGGACCACGATCAATCCAGTATCAGAGTCAGTAGGGAAAACGAATTCATAGCCGAATCAGCTATGTACCGAATCAAACAAATTATCGGTATGTCCGATCTAGACATGTACTAATCATATCAAGAATAGCTTACAATAGCTATTTGCAACTAACAAGTAGAAGGTATTACTTACAACATGGGAATCTCGCAACGAAGTTGTCCACTCGGGTTGTTAATCGGTATTGATGTCGTCGACCGCGTCTTGTACTTCTCGTAGTCCAATCACGAAGAGGTAAGATGGTTGTTGTCTAAGCAGCTTTGCCATCGCACCCGCCTCCAAGTGATGTAATGCCACTGCTACGGTGTACTCGTCGCCATACACCATAGCTTCTCCAGTCTTACGGTCGCGAATCGTTTTAGTAGACCAATCTATATCCGGGTTGACGGCTTGTAACCAAGGTTGACCGAGTATGATGTCGAATTTATCAAGTTCTGTGACAATTGCGTCCAAATGTATGGCTAGGGTCCCTACTGTAAGCACTTCATTCCGTAGTCGCTGGCGAGTCCTAGTTGTAGTACCATCTGCCAGTTTAATCCGGTATTTCTCTCAAGAGACTGTCGGAATGTGCGTGATGCTCCCGTGCCCAATCAGCCTTGCAGAATTTTTCCGAAGCGCCAGAATCCACCAAAATACGGCATCGATGTCCGCGTAGGGTGCCTTCCAACACTAAAAGACTTGTTCTAGACTGGGTCGTAGATACGTGTAGCGTCGCAGGAACACTGTCCTCTAGTCGGACGTTCTTGTTCATGCACCCGTCGATCGGCTTTCCAAAAGTCTCATTACGAAGAGGGAACTGCTAATCTCCACGAACTAGATAACCCGTACGCCGCGCCGAAATGAATTCCTTCCATGTAGCCCATACTGCCCGAGAAGTTGACGTAGCATTCGGTATCGACCCGGGGTCGAACGCGAGCGATATACACGTAGCGCTTATTTTGTCCAGAAGACTCCGTTCCTAAAAGACGCAAATTTGTTTCGCTCACCTTAAATCCGGCTGTCTCCGTAAGAGTTCGCATTCTGTGCGTTCCGGGGTCGCATCCTCAATTTCATATTTGCCACCAGGAAACCATACTATGCCAATATCCTCTTTCGTCATTAACACTCGTCGGCCATCGGTAACAAGAGTCGTCGAGTGAGTCCAGTAGGTCTTCGGGGGGTTCTGTAGGTTATTGGGCAGAAATCGAACTCGATCGGTGTTGTCGACGTAAACTTGCGTCGTCCATCTTGTCGGTCCAACATCTTGCCTTCTTCCGTCTATTCCATCGTTCGTAAAACAAGTAAACACACGTTCTGCTGCCGCATGCTCGTCGACAAGTCGGAAATTTCGCAGCAGTTTGAGCCATGGTATTGTCCTCCAATTTGGAACCACTATAACCGCTGTCATGTGGGGATGAAGCGGTTTACTCCGCAAAATGTGGCCCAAAAATTCGTAGTCTAATTTGTTAAATGGCGCATTTAGCCAAATTCTCCGGTCGTTATGTAGATTTCTCTCCTGAAATGGGCGCGCCGGGCAGCTAAAAAACCTACGCCACTTTAGAATAAAGGCTGTAAATATCGCTAGCTCCATCTAAGTCGAAAGGTCCATAGGTCTGAGAATATTTCAGGAAATACTCCCTATTCATCATCCAGTCGCTAAAGTCCTTGCTCCTAAAGAGTGGCCTCAATGTCGTTTGAAGTAACGGGCTTCGTACTTCTTATGTCTTGGTCTCATCCTGAGTCGTTGTAGGAGACAAAACCTCACCATGCAGCTTGCCGCGAGCTGCCGACTCATGTCTCACTTTCCCGGCCGGGGTTTCCTCGTGTCATTCTTTCTGTTCATTCCGTTTGGGCAATCGATAGCGATGTGTCCCCTCTTGTGGCAAATGAAGTACTTACCCTCCTTCTTAAGTCTATCGACCTCCTCTTGAGTAAGGCGTCGAATCTCGTACAACTCTTGCGGTTTTTCATCGGTCGCGCCATGCGAATCTTCCTCCGACTCACTGTCGACCTCTTCCGATGCCTCCAAAATTCGCTCTCCTCCTCGATGTCGTTCAGCCGGCCTGTCGAGCGTTAGGTCGTCTCAATCGTGGTCTATGCTTCCTCCGCTCGTAGGGCTGCTTGAATCGCTTCGTGTAGGGTCTTAGGGTTTTTCAAGGCAACCTCCTTATGAAGCGAGGGTCTTATTAGACCGCGCTGGAAGTCATGTACGTTATTTTCTTCATGACGGTGAGGAAGCTCCAATAATTGTTCTCGAAAACAGTTCGCGCACTTCATGACCGTGGTTTTCTGTCGCGCCTTGTCCAAATTCAATCTTGCTTGTTCCGCCGGTGTTCTTCCGCAGAATTCTTGAAGTAAAGATCTCTCCATCTCAAAAACTCCGGAAAATCCTCCACCGATTTCGTCTCAAGTCTGCGCAACTTGGGAGTACCACCACTTCGATAGTGTGCCTTCTAGAAAACCAAATACCCAATACACTCCTCTCGGTTTTTCATGATTAACGTTGTGATACGGTAGATACTCTCGCGCGTGTCGAAACTAGTTTCTCAACTCATCGATATTAGTCGCAGCGATGCTCTTAATCCTGGACGGCTTGACGTCGTTAGGCATCATGCTCGGCATCTCTCGCGTTCTCTTCGATCTCAATTGTTTTCATCGAAGAAAATTCTCCATCTCTCGGCTTATGTTCACTCGTCCTTCAAAATGTACGAAACCGTTGCCGACGTGGTCACGAAGTGGAGATAGCTCAATCGAAAAAGTGTCAACTCGGTGACTTAGACGTTGTAGCATCTCGGTGACGTGTACCAACATAGGCTCCATCGTGGGACTCGATCCTTCTCGCACTGCTTGTCCTCCACCATCTGTCGATGTCGGCTGTGTGGGCCCAGAAGGCGCCCCCTCTGGTTGACCATCGACTTCCTCTTGTAGTCTCTCACGTGTTCGGTTAGACATCTTCGTCTCGTCTAGCTGTTCTAGGGCTCCGAAACGACGTGTGAGGTGCTACTTTGGTTAGGCTAAGTTGACAACCTTAGACTAATAGTAGAACCTAATCTCTGGATCTTTTTATACAACGTAGAGAGAATCAAGGGTTTCTAAGATTTTCAATGTGATTGTCTTAGGAACAGGGTTTCTTACAATCTGAGTGTGGCGCAAATCTGGTCTGTACCGGTCTGGGTCTTTTTCCCTCACCTGGCCAGTAAGTCACCATCTTTCAGGTGCCTCAGGTGCTCTAGAAACAGCCTTAGAACCTGTAGCTTGTGCTGTCTGCTAACTAAACCAAACTATTACTACCGATACAGATTATCTGAGATTATATCTTTACCCTTTTCTCTGAACTTATCGCACAAGCTCATATTGAACAATTCTGAAGTGAACTACGAAGAAGAGAGAGTGCTAGTATAGATACTCTGTACTGTCCGTGGAAAATACGACGATACAGCGGTACTGCCGTGCTGATGACAATAGAAGAGTCACTGAATATCGCGAAGGTACATGTACTATTCTGAGGAAATAAATAGTGTAAGACGCTAGCAATGAGATAAATGGGCTAGGATATGACACTAACTCTAAGTCCTGCATGGCAATATTGGGTACGCCCTGAGACAACAACAGATTTATCGGCACTTATTGTTAGATAAAAAAAACAATTTCTGGTTGTTTATAACACCTTTCGGACTTCCCTCTTGTGTTTGTCACCTCGTGCTGTGACTATCACCAAGGCATGGCCAAGGAGGACATCATCGAACAACCCAACCTGGCCACGTCGATTGCTAACCCACCACATCTCCTAGCATGCACATCGGCCAGCGCCATTGCCCTTCGGTCGGCAAGAGACAATGTAGAACTGGCATCGTACTGTGCAGCCCTCTCATGTGCACAATCAGCGGAATGGAAAGCGGCAATGCAGCATGAGCATGGCTCCCTAATGAGCAATGGCACATGGGAGCTCGTCGATCTCCCTGCAGACCACGTCGCCGGTCGTGAACATCATGCGGATCTTCAATAAGATAAAGTCAGACATTGCGATGAGGTTGAGGTTTCTCGCTAAAAGGCAAGCTTCATTGCCAAGGGCTGCAACCACCGAGCATGTCTCAAATACGCAAATACTTCGTCACCGGCCATCCGGATGGCTAGCCTCCAGCTTTTCCTTGCCATTGCTGCCGCCATAGACCTCGAACTCTGTCAACTTGACATTAATATCGCGCTCATGTATGCTCCCATCAAATAATATGCGTACATGCGGCAACCCCTTGGCTTCACGGATGGCACTTTGAAGGTGTGCCACCTAAAACGCT
Source organism: Tetraselmis chui (assembly GCA_026401115.1). Lineage (NCBI taxonomy): Eukaryota > Viridiplantae > Chlorophyta > Chlorodendrophyceae > Chlorodendrales > Chlorodendraceae > Tetraselmis > Tetraselmis chui. The sequence continues at coordinate 95,448 of JAPMLY010000067.1, forward strand.
TCCTCTACAGTGTTAAATAGTCCCCCTGCGAGTTCAAGACTATACTACGGGACTGGCTGGTCGACAATGCGTGGCAATAGTGCGTCTCGGACCCGTGCATGTTTTTTTATTTAGGACCGGGGCCACCATGATCGCCATCTACGTGAACGACATTCTCGCAGCGTGCAACGACAAAGCTTGGATGGCCTCGTTCAAGGCCCAACTTGGCGCCATGTTCAAAATCAGAGACTTGTGTGACCTCTCTCGGCTATTGGGCATGCACATTACTCGCGTCATGTTTGCCCGCACTATTTCGATCGACCAGTCAAAATACGTGAGGCATATCCCGGCCAAGCACAACATGTCAAAATGCAAACTGTCTCCCCTGCCTATGGACCCCGGCTTCCTGTCCGGCCTCGCGCGCCAAGCCTCGCCTCTCCTTACTAGAGTGGCGAAGGATGTTATTTATCCCAACCTCATGGGCAACTTGTAATAAGCTGCCTTATGTACGCGCCCCAATATTTCCACAACATTGAGTATTCTTTGCTCGGCTCGGTCCCACCCAACCGAAGTTCACCCCCAAGCGCTTAGAAAGGCGGTGCGCTACCTCTAGGGGACGATCAACTTGCGCGTGGCGTTGGGGAGGGGGGATGGACCACAACCTTGAACTTACGTGCTTCACGGATGCAGATTGGGCAAATGACAGCAATACGCGCAAGTCTCGACCGTAATACTTGTTTGCACTCGGCCGAGGGCCCGTCAAGTAAAAGTCCAAACAGCAAACATGCATCGCGCCCAATCTATATGCGAGACAGAGTACTACTATGAAGCTGAAACCACCAAGGAGAGCATCCATCTCCGACAACTTAAGGGCGAGATTTTCAACGAGCCCGCTAGCGGAACCACCACCATATGGGTGGACAACCAAAGCGCGATCGTGTGCTCCAAGAACGCATTGCTAAGCGAGAAGACCAAGTACATCGACGCGAGGTGGCATTTCCTCAAGGGCTGCGTGGAACAAGGCATAGTCAAGTTGAAGTACCTACCAACAAACCAAGTAGTGGCGGAAATGCTCACCAAATCACTGCCACGACCTACACTCACACGACACCGAAGTGCGATCCTAGGAGGAGCGGACCCAATGCAACGCTTTATCCCGTAACTATCTTTGGGAGGAGTGTTTTAAGTAAAGCTTAGTGGTTATTAGTTACAGACAGCTACTATAGTTTGTTCTAGATGTTTTTAGTACATGTCGACCATACACAACATTACATTAAAGATTGGTCTAGTGAGTCTATACATATAGTTGTCACTAGGCTTTTGCTCCTCACATCTTCGTCACGACACCACGCCTAAGGCTGGTTTTCTCTGCGATTTTTCCTAGAATGACTATGATTTTAACTACGTATGCGCTAGCTACCGTCCATATTGAACGTGTATGCACGTTTTAACAAAGGGGCTGAAACTGCGTGTTAAGAAATCTATCTTTGGGCGCTGCAATAAGATATGGAGAACCTTTGCTACAATGTTTCCGGTGAAAAGCTCTATGTCTCGACAAAGACAATCGAGGCCGTGAAGGAGTGGCATGTGCCTAGGACACAACGTTAGGATCACAGTTTCGTTTAGTTCTGCAACTTTTACGCGAAGTTCACTCATCACTTCAATTATCTGCCGGCGCCGTTAACATATTGTTTGTTGAAAGTATTGGCCGCGTGAGATTGTGATGACGCCTTCATGCATGGGAGCCTTTGAAACTCTGACGCTACGACGAATTTCTGCACCATGTCGGGTCCTTCCGGAGGTCATGACACGACATGACACGACACGACGTTCACCGTGGCTTTATATATGCCTACTAGTCAGTGGGAATTTCATATGTCTTACTGCAAAGTAATGGAGGAGATATTCAACTAGTCTCTTACTTGGCGCTTAATTTAACCTTATAGTGAAGAGCATGTTAAATCTTTCTCCGCTTACGACATAGAAGTTTCGGTTGTTTGTGAAGTCGTGAAGCACCAGAGATAATACCTTGAAGGCCGTTCCAAGTTCGTTAGTGATCTCCAACCAAGACACACTGTGACATTTGCCCATGTACCAAGCGTATAGGTTGAACAAGCGGGAGGCGCGTTACGTACGCGGCCTACTTTACGGGTGCGATGACTCTGTCCTATCGAAAGCGGTTTTGGAACGACGATGACTCTTGGTGTCGATGGGAGGACTTTCAGCCACAAGCCAAGCTCTTGTAATTTTGGGATAACGTTGAGGTGCCACAGATTTCAAATCCTCGAGTTCAGTCCCAACAAGTTTTAAACCGGCCACAAGATGCACATCTCGGTTTAGAGGTCGTATGGAGGCTCCAAACATGAGCCGTTTCTATGGTACACGTACCACAATAGTAGTACGTGTACCACTCATTCTCCCGAGGCACTAGTGCTAACCCTTTCACGTCGTCAATCTTCGCCCGTGTCCTAATACTACACGCCCGTCAGTTCATTTTACGACTCGCTATCATGACGTATTCGTCATCACGTCGTTCGATGTCTACGTGATGTCGTATGACAAGTACGACGTTGCCAACATGATCACGGTTGTGAAGATTGACCATGTTCATGGACTTCGTGGAAATAACATGTTGCTCTTCACCCATTTTAATAAGGACAAGCAAATTCCACCTTTTTGGCATCGTTTAAACGAAGTTCAGCGTAATGTGGCGTTACATACTTTTTGGACCCACATGAATGGTTTCAATTCGCCAAATGCCAGGTGAAGTATGAGTCTATGAGGACAACGCAATCGGCGCGCATTCCAAATTCTCAATAACTTCTGAAGTGGAGCTCAATATCTATTGCGATTGGCGTGAGGTTGATCAAGGGGTTGGCATAAGGCTGATTATTGACTTGCCTAGAGGGGGGGGGACGAGTCAAGTGAGTGCAGTCCTACTGCAAGACATGTGGATGTAGGACTGGTACATTCTCGATATTAGTTACATTCCTTACTTTCCGAGAATGTGTACACCCGCACTTGGAGATCCATTGTTAATAGCTCCGGTCACCAGCTATTACGCTAGTAACGTATTGCTGGTGACCGGTACATACAATACATTACTAGCGTAATAGCTGGTGAGATTAACTAAGCGTCAAGACGCGCCGGATCACGGTTGTTCGAGGCGACACCATCGCGTCTCATGCGACGCTCTTTAGAGGGCCGCGTGACGCTTTATCAAAATTGAAGAAGATATAGGTTGGGCGACTTGAGCCAACGCAGTGAACTTTTCTTTAATTACACTCACCTGCATTGCAAAATGACCACGCTCTCGTGCATTCGATATTCATTACGACTGCTCTCCATCAAACTCCCACACGGCTGAAGCATGGAAGTATACCGACCTTCTCGCCACCGAGCAACACATATAATCCACACCAATGTACCCCGCTAGTCACACCCTTACGCGACCATCACTGCCCACACCCGAACCCCGAAATTCTCATGCTCCTTGACATGACTCATGGGCCGCACCTGGCCATTGCCGCCCATGACCCTCATCTCTTGGCACCCTATGTCCCTCACCTCCACCTTTGTCCACCATCCACACGGGTCAACTATTATGGTAGCGAAATTTCACACGAAAGGATACCAACCACCGCATGTTTTCTGAACTCAAGGTGTCACAGGGAAAGTGTCATATTAAAAAAACCCATCAAAACCTTTTGTAAGGATTGCAATACTCAGTAATAATTGTAAGACAGAACACACGCAATATAGCTAAGAAAACAATTTATATAAGGATTACTTATTATGGAGTTGTTCGGCACCTGTGTCCCCTCGGGTCGCAGAGGATGCAGTGACAACTTCGTTCATGAACGCAGAGCAGCTTTCGGTCACCCTTCTGACCGTCGCGACTCGTGCCAATAACAATCGACCGTGAGTGGAGTCGTGAAACTCGCTTTATCTACTCACGGCGCGCGTGCAACAGTTCGAACGCAATGACACAGCATCGAATGCAAATACCGGTGATCAAACCGGCCATACATCCCTTAGCTCTCTCTCCCGCCACTCTGTTATTCATCTTCATTACTAGGACGTAAATTCCATGCCATATACGCTGTACCTCTATGAAAGTCTTTGCACACCGATTCAGACTGACTCCGCCCTTCGCGCCAGCTGTCATCCTGTAGACGCCTTATTTCTTCTGCGAGATCCTGCCCTTTTTCCTAGACTGCCAACTGGTATGGACTTGAAAGAGAGAGCCGTGTCTCTCGCCTGGGTAGGAAAAAGAGGGAAAAACAAGTGCGAAGTCTAAAGGATAACACAAAATTCATGTTACAAGCAGCCATACTTGCGCTGAAGCAGCAAAATAACGATATATTGACCTACTACTTCATCACGAAATAGTCGCAAGCAGTTAAGAGCAAGGTGCTTCTGCGAGATAGCTGTATCGATGTCAAGGAACACGCATTTCATTCGTGAGTGAGATGACTCTATTTGCTTCACACGTTCGCCCGAATCGGAAGAAGCTGCGACGCAGGGCAGGTTTAGATAATACTGCGCCACTGTGCCAGTATAGTTTCAACTGGCGGCGGCACGGCGCTGACGCCGTTGCTAAGAATACGACTGCGACGTATGTAATAGGTGTTTGCCCAAACAAGTAGTTCAGGGAACAAACAAAATTGTTTCCAGGTATTAACCTGCAGATGAAACACTGACTTCCTAGCCACGCTAAATTCCCTCGCATTTGTCATTGGTGGAGGAAAAATCTGGGTTCGGAGGGTCGAGACGAAAGCCACTGCGACGCATGTTGCATGTACCCGAGAAGGTCATGTGGGCTTAGCTGCTGATGACAGCCGCGCGCCACCACAGGCTGCTGCTGCTCATATGGGCAGGCGTACTCTTCCGTCGACATGGCATTTTGACACCACTCCTGCTGTTGACCCCAAGTACTGGACGGATGAGCAAAGTAGTCCGCGTCCGTAGTAGCGTAGTGATGTTGTTGCTTGACGCATGGGTAGACTGGCGTCGAGGGGTTAAACACGTCGCTGCAACCGCTTTCACTGCCGGTTCCAAAATCAGTAGCACTCATGTTGTCGAGGTCGTCAACGACGGGCAACTTATCCGCCCAGTCGTCACTCAGCAGAGGCACGCACATAGCCTGCTCGTCATTGGGTTCGAAGCAAGCCGTCGTTGTCGTCGGCGGGAGAAGATGAGGTGCGACAACGGCACCCAACAAAGAGGGGGTGGACTCAAAAACGTTGGGCGACGTCGAGCTGTGGGAACAGGGAGACCCAGGCGTAGATACATAGTCGTCCATCCTCGCCACGAGATCGAGGGACGGAAGGGGAAGAGGAGCGGAGTGGTGTGACTTCATTGCGAGGTCAGGAGGTATCACAGGCTCATCAATATTCGTGTGGGAACTCTGCAGCGACGACCGTTTTTTCTGAAGCCGCTGTCCTGCGCTCTGCTTCTTCCGCCTGGCCATATCAGTAGCAAGGTATAGAGCGTCAGAGGGAAAGGGGGGGGGGTCCGCGTTACAGGCGATCGGGGGTTGGAGCGGGGCGGGAATGTAGATAATCAGCACTAAAACGGTCTCAAACAAAAAATATCAAGCTGCCGGCGACGGGAAGTACTACACAAGGAGGCCAGAAAGAGCACCGGCGACCCCGGTACTAAAAACGGAACGAAAAATTTAAGCAGGTGAATGAGAGAGTGAGGAAGACAGGATCAGATTAGGTCAGTGGGTCGTAGTTAGGTGCCGGGAGTTGGAAACGGAAGGGCGGAGCAAGAGGCGGCGGCGGAGAGAAATGAATCAATTAATATTGATTGAGTACGAACTACTTAGGTAGCACGGACAGGAGGTGAGAATGGACTGCGCATAATCAGACTATGCGCATATCGGTTGGGTGAAGAGTGAAGACTGTATATGTAGAACTATAACGGGTGTCATACCGGATACATACCTTATGTTGCGGCGCTCGAGACGCAGGCGGCAGCCGCGCTTATCGCCGTCGAAGCGGTCCACAGGATGAAGACGCGAGCACTGTTCGCAGAAACGGCTCAGCACTCCGTCCACAGCCACCTCCAGCGCAAGGCGGTGGGTGGAGCACACGCGAACGGGCCGGCTTCCTGGACGCTCAGATACTGTTGTGCCGCAGCCAGAGACTCGGCACTGGCTAAAGCACCCTGTGCGAATGGAAACAATGACGACAGCAGTGCAGGTGAGAGAACGATCCAGAGGGTCTATACCAGCTAACAAATTAACGATTCGACGCAAACAGGCAGAAGATATATTGTGTACATTAACGTTGCATCAAGCTTCTATATCATGAAGAGTCATCGAAGCACTCATATACAACGCGAGCCTACAAAAATATGCAGATGGAGCAAACCTTGCGATGGTTGGCTCTTGCGGGGGTTTGACTGGCTCGCGCGCTTGGCCGGCGGCGTGTCAAGGTCTCGGCACATAGGCATCTCTTCGTATCCAGTAACGCTGTCAGCCAGTTTCACACTCGGCAGCCGCTTGCGGGTGGAACTTCTGGACATCATCTTCTCACGCGTGACGCTGTCAATTATACAAACAGTTCAAGTGTGCCTGACAAACTGGAACAGTATATCTGTCTCTGACCTGCGCGCCGTGAGGTCGGTACACACTGTGAATCACGACACTGTTGGCGCGGAACTGTTTGTACTCACCTCGAGCCGCCACTCTCCTATTTATCGATATTGTTTCCCCTTCCGAACCGCGCCTCGTGCGCCGCGCGTGACGTGCTGGCTAATACACTGTATGTACTACAGGTCGGTAATACTTGGTACCCTTCACTTGGGCGCAGTGGACATTATTTATCAGTACTAGAGCGCTTTGCCGCCAAGCTCCCCTACTTTCATTTAAAAAATAATATTAACCTTACTATTAACATCGATATGCATAGCCAGCAACTACTGGCGACAAGAATATTTAAATGACGAATGTATTTAATAATAGGTTTCGTTGAAATATATTGATTACAGATACGCGGCCAAAATTCCGCAAATGAATAAATGATGGAATTATTTCTGCACATATGTGGTTCTTCACGGCACCTTGGTATCCCATGCTTGAGATGCTAGGCAGGAAGGCAGTGCTGACGCTGATGCACGCCTCCCTGTCCCCCGGGGTTGAGCCTGTGGCGAATTGTTCCATTGTCATATGCTTTGTCGTTACCACTGTTTTTGTTGTACGAAATTATTCGTATGCAATAAGTTATGGAATAAAACAAGAAGTATCATGGTCGCGGATCGATATTGCGTTGTCAATTAATCAATGCTCTTATAAGAAAAGGCAGTTGAGACCACGAAGCAAGAAGGACAAAGGGGGAGAAAGCCTAAGCCCGAGGAACACGAAGGCATGCCACACATCAACAATGCCCTCATGCAAAGCGTCGCGAAGATAGGAACCCAAAGTATCGTGATGAGCAGCTTGACAGTCTCAAAGGCTTACATGCATTAAGGCGTCATCACAATCCAATGTGGCTTTCAACTTTTTCATCAAGTATGTGAGCGGTACCGACAGACCGCTGAAGTGGTGAATGACCTTCACGGAAAAGTTGCACTATTGAGCAAGCTTCGAACCTCACGCGGTGTGCAAGGTAACGATCTCTCTTTCATAGGCTCGACATTCTTTGCGGAGACACATAGCTTTTCGCCAAAAACAATGCAGCGAAGGTACTCCATTGGTGTAGCCTAAAGATTTATTTTTAAAACGAAGCTTCAACCCCTCCTTGAAACAATGTTAAGCAAGACGCATGTGTTCCATGTGTCCCCCGAGCGCATCGTTCATCATGCGGTTAAATATCGATGGTGGATTTCACCATCCGAAAGGTATTGCCGCCGATTCCATTCATGGACATGGCGTCTGATGGACCGTAATGTGAATATCTCCTCAGAGATGAACCTGCCGTGAGCCGCGGCGCGCCCACTCAAGAATGCTTGCGCTCACTCAAGACAAAGAAACGTCGAAAGATGCGCATTATAGCAATGCATCATGTCGGTTGATGCAATGCTAATCTGGAACACTTCGTAAGTCTAGCGTAGTCGTGATCAAGTTGTTTCCACACGCAAGTAAACGCATATCACAATACATAGTACATGACAATAATCATTCTTGGTTACAATGACGTTCCACAGGAAATTTGGATTGAGCTACGCTTTCTTTCATCGCCCATATTTGGCTGTTCACGCGCTGAGTGGCGTCAATTTGGAAGGCTCACGCAGCGATGGGGGAAGTGCACTGGCTGAAGGGCTGCCGTCAAAAGCGCGCTTCCCCAACTTAAGAATAGCCGCCTCCATTTCACCCTGTACTTCCGCCCCGGTTGCCGCCTCTGCCGCCCATTCCATGGTAAGGTCGTCCTCAAGGACACGGTGCCGTGTCGGCGGAATCGCTCCCATCGCAGCTGCTGCCTCTAGAGCGGCAGTGAACTGCGCATCCTTTCGCATGTGCTCTATATGCTCTACCGAGTCCAGATTACCACATGTCATGAAACTTGCCCCTCCTCGCCGCCCTTCCTCTACGCCCACCGCCGCATGGAGTAAAGCTTCAAACTCCATTTGCCCTTGCGCTTCCTACCCACAATATAAACATGGGTAGCAGCCGGGGGTAGGTTGAGTCGGGTATGTGGTGAAAAGAGCAAGACATAAAAAAATTAAAAAGCCGTGGGGCGCATACAACCCATTGCGAAGTGTAATATTTGCTTGGTGTGTGTGTGTGTGTGTGTGTGTGTGTGTGTGTGTGTGTGTGTGTGTGTGTGCGTGTGTGTGTAATACAATAACATGTTCGATAAAAGTGAGCGCCACTTGGAGGAGGACTTCAAATCGTTGCCGTGGGGAGAGGGAGAAGGCGAGTTACGGGGGTGCGCACTGTTTGCATAGTTGGCCAACAGCATTCAGTCGGCTCCACTTTCTCCGGTGACGCCGGGGCAACTTCCTGCGTTTCAGCACCTTGAGAGGGGGGAGCATATCAAGTGAGCCCAAAATACTCTGCCATGGGACAAATTGACGGCACATGTAGCGATACTTATTTTTAGTGCGGGGTAGTTCAATCAGAAATACTAATGCTACCACCGTAAACATGCATTTCTTCCCATCCTCACTCATCTTTATGCGATCTGAAGCGAGATGTGATGATCCTTCCCGTAAACTACATGCGCACCATCATGCATGGCGGAAAAAATACGGTGTTGATGCTCGAGATAGTCGATACGGGAAGCGGCCACCTGTTGCCGGCGATTATTAATGTTACTGTCATAATATAGATAGTAGTGGCAAAAAATCGTGAACTTCAAGACAATCGCGCGGGCGACTCCAATGCAGCCGCAGTACTTCACGCATGAGCCGTCACTAGGGTTTGTGTACCATTGAGGATGACGGTAAATTATCACGGGAGTACTGATCCACCTCGAATTGTGCAATTACTAATTTGGGAGCCGTTACGCCCACAATTACAACTTTAAAAGGTTTCTGGAGCGTCACTGTGGCGACAGTCGATATCTTATCCCCTGAAATCAATTACCCGTATGAAGAAAATCAGTACAACATTAAATAAAATAATCCTTTAGCTATCCATTAGCAATGCAGGGATACATCACTTATTACTGAGCGAGAATGCTAATATATCCGAGCATCATCGCTTCATGTAAAGCGAGATTTGTAGCTCTGGCACCGATAAGTACCTGTACGTACAGGAAGAAATTCTGAATTTATCGCCACTCAATCGCACTTGTATTAAATACTTACAAGACAGTGGAGTGGAAACCACGAAGCACATGGAAAGACCCCCACAAGTATATAACCACGGAGGATAGGCCTATGACCTTTCTTGGTCAGTGCCGGGAATGCATTCAGGCTTGTTCGCATGTTATTGGAAGGTTTTACGTTGGTGAAAATCCGACACTTGCCGACTGACGCAATACTTTACCGTTCTCGTGCAATGGTACGTAGTTAACTCACACTGGCGTCGCCTAGCCGGGAGCATGATCGATGGTGGGTTGTGGTGTTTTTTGAACTTCTACTCTCAGTCGTGCTTGCACAACGCCACTTGCAGAAGTTGCCGGTGCGTGCTTACCTAATAGTTCCATATCTCGGGGGCGCAAAAGAAAAGAAAAGGGAGGCGTGCAACAGCGCCACAAGTAAATAATAATTGAATTCTGAATTATAGGTATCGTACGGGTACTGAAAAAGTAAATGAAGATGACATTAACAATCATGTTATTCGCGCACCCACCGGGGATTTGAATCTCATAGTAGCGCTTGAAATTAGAAGCTTTTCATATAGCTAGCGCCATTTTATTTCTAGTTGTATCCTTATCGCTTCCCAAACCGCGCGGTGTTTACATATAGCAACAATTTTTCGGATGTTTTACAAATATACCGCATACAGATGGATGCCTGAATCCATTTCACAATTAATGTTGCTGTTACGGGTACCATATCCCGGGCGCCAAAAAAAAAAAAAATCAGTACCTACCAGGTACATCCCATTAAGGGTGCCTGCACCTCCCCTAGAGATTCATTGTCAACCAGCAACAGCAAAACATCAGGGACCAATCCTCACAGCGAGCTGTACGGTAAAAGGGCGGAGCCTCAGGTATCACGGGAACACACTTGCTACGCATAATTTTCGGATTTGATTACAATAGTCACTAAGTCAATCGATCCAACATTTTATCACATCGAATTTTCTTACAAGGAAAAGCAGCATAAGCCACAAAGACAAAAGAATCCAACATTTCAACCATACAGGTCAACTTCCGCAACAATGGTTCCAAGTGCTACTAAAGGGTAAGAATGAAGCGCAGAGAATTCAGAGTCGCGTACATATCATTACCTATGGTACTGTTACAGGTACGAACACTCTACATTATTCGTAGTTCGTTCGCACACATCTATGGCCTGTATAACAAGTTTCTTACAAGAAAAAGCAGTGGAGGCCACACATCTATAACGTACAAACACTATTCCTTATCAGGCGCATCACATATGGTACTTTAACTCACATTTCTCGCGGAATTCCATCTTGACCGTGTTTTTGAATGAAATTGGATCAAGACTGATATTCATGAACGAATCGGTGCTTAGAAATAGGGTTTTTGCTTGGGATTATCGCAATTCCGTACGTAGCAATTTCCCGACTCGGAGAAATTCTTGGACGTAATCCTGACAGGTACGGTAAAATCATGAATGTCATTTTCACTTTGACACTCACGACCAGGCCAGGGTACCGGAATATCATAGGGTAAAGGAAAGACATGGCAGTACAAAATAAATTTCTTACAAAACGAAGCAGTGGAGGCCACCAAGCAAAAAGAAAAAAAGAGGAAAAAACCTAAGCCCGAGGAACAGGAAGGCATGCCACAGCGTCAGCACTGCCCTCCTGAAGAGCGTCGCGGAGATAGGAACCCTGATTGCCATGAAGAGCAGCAGAAAGACGTTGCATGAATTCACGTCGCACATCCCCCCAAAACGCCGAAAAGGAACATATGTATTTCGACGAACGAAATCTTGCATACGGACATACTTGTCAAAGCGCAAGGAGCGAGAGTCAGCAGCACCCATGCCAGGGAAGCGACGAGCAGCCACCAAATTAGTACTAAATAGGGTGGGGCGGGAGTTTGGGTGAATTTAGTCGTACATTTACATATACATCTACATACGAGTCAAAAGACTAAAAAATAAATAAATGTAGATATGAAAAACATCAAAACGAAATAAACTTGGGCTATCTAAATGTATAAAAAAACCATGGGAGGCAAGCGTCCCCGTGCTTCCTCGACCGGCGCGTGAGGCGCCGCTTGCCGCCTCCACGTGTTGCATTCTCGGCGTTGCATAGGAGTTTCCTTTTCGAATCTGCTAGGTTTGTGAACAATGTAGTGCTTCCTTTTGCCATGCTTTGGATTCCGTGATCCTCTTGTCACCCTTGCCCTTCTGTTACCCGTCCCTTTTTCCCTGTCCGTCCTCATGTTGCTCCTTTTGTAATCAAAAATGTATGTTGTCGTCGAACCCCCCTTCCCCCCCCCCCCCCCCCCCCACCCCCCCCCAAAAAACAAAACAAAAAACCAAACAAGCCGAATAGTGTGATCGCAAATATGAGGTTGGCCTATACCTGAAAAGGCGCCACGAGCAAAAACTGCATTCAGGTCGGCACGAGGTGTGGGCAACCGTCCATCGGATCCCGCAACCACTCCGCGAATGGGCCGGCGCGAAGTGGCAAATGCGGGGCCAGGGGTGTTTTGCTCATGATGCGGGGCCGCTGTCGTGCGCTTGTTGTTGGGAAGAGCGACAGAAGGGCGGAGAGGAAGGCGGTGAGGGGGGTCCGTCAGGTCGCCGGAGGCAGCAGCGAGGGAGCGATGCCGGGTGACGACTACCCACAAATCCTCCGGTATACAAGCGGTGATCCTACACGACGTCAAGACGGCGCCAATCACAGCTCAGTGCCAACCTCAATCAAAATGATTGTGTGACGGTTTGGCGACGCCACAAACTCAATCACCACAACCAGAACCAGTCATACGCCAACAAAAAAAAGATTGGATTGTGAATTTCTTGTAATAAAAATGCTCATGCATGCACTCAAAAAAATATGTATCGACACACAAGATGAAAATGACTTAAAGCGACACAACAGAATTGGTGGCGCAATGGTGCATAAACGATAATCATGCGTATAATAAATGGTAGATGGGAACATGCGCCCGCGTGGAGGGCGGGGTGGGGGGGGGGGGGGGGGGGGGGGGGGTGAGTACCTGGCATGCATAGCGCTAAGCATTCGATAATGTTGCCCAACGAGATGGGAATGCGTTACATCGTGGACATCGAGGGTAGTGCTAGGGCATCCCAACGTCGCCAAGTAGCGTTCCAACACGATGGATGCGTCTGCAACGGAGCTCCTTGTGTTGCAAGGCCACATCGGCAGCCGCGTAAAGGCAAGCAATGTAGAGAGGTGGTGCTGGGTCTTTGCGGAAGCCCAATCTGGCGGCGGAGGTTGACCATTCTCGCCGGCCCAACCCCAAAGTGCGGCAGGTGAGGAGGCTGCCTCTGCCAACTCTTCAACGGTTTCACTTAGCAGTTTATTGAAGTTCCTCACCGTCATAGCTGCCCAACCAACTGAACCTGGGACGGCGAGACAAGAACGATATGGAGTGGGCACACTAGGCAACAAAAAACGAGGCGACAAGCTCGATTCATTGCATTTCAATGCAAACATGACTTGTTATTATTATGTGTCTACAAATCAATTGTGTAAAAGTTCACCACGTACGGTTGCGATAATCACTAAGTTGCTATTTACAATCGCGATTGCGCTCATGCCCCCCCATGTCCCATGTTAACTCTCCGTGGAGGAGAAACACATGGCCAACTTTCCTTGTACATGTTTAATCTCGTTAAGTTTGATGTGACACTATCCAGACGATTGAACACAATTCCTACAAAAACACATGTTCAAACTGCAAACATCGTGACATGCAACAATAAATCCGCACCGAAACGGTGCTTGCACTCCTGACGTATCATCGCATCCATGATAATCGCATTAATATTTTGCATGTAGCGCTTGACCGTATTTTGGTCTCATCATCATGTCTTGCGATAAAGCTTTGTGACCATCCATGTTTTAGTGCTAATCGACAATATTCGTTTCCTGCCGTGGTCGGTCGTGTGTCCTAGATAAGGCGATGTATTCCTTGGGGTTAAGTAAGGACAACGCCTCACGCACCGTACACTAGCGACTGACGAGAACCAAGAATTAGGCTACGAGTGAGGACAACGTAGATGTTATTGGTAAGGAATTAAGGGCTAGAATGAAGAGTAGGTAATGAAGAGTGAAATTAAGAGTGCTAAAGGGCGACGCGGAAATCAGTAAATAGAGATGGGGTTGCATCGCGAAGCATCTTTCCCTGCTTATATGAATATGTTTATCTTAGTTGATTTGCATATAGTTTTTTGGTGGGGATGTGCGACGTGAATTCATGCAACGGCTTTCTGCTGCTCTTCATGGTACTCTGGGTTCCTCTCTCCGCGACGCTTTTCAGGAGGGCAGTGCTGACGCTGTGGCATGCCTTCCTTTTCCTCGGGCTTAGGATTTTTCCTCTTTTTTTCTTTTTGCTTGGTGGCCTGCACTGCTTTTTCTTGTAAAACAATGTTTATTTCCAAATAGTATCTTTTAATGCAACTGAATATGGAAACCTTTGTAAATATGCAGAGGCTGTACCAGTAAAAGTACTGACCACCATGGATGCATGGTGAATAAATGTCACTGGCGGCTGGTTCGTCGCATCCGCAGATCTTATTGTGGTGTGTGCACAGAATCGCCCGTGGAGGGTGCCAAGCCGGGGTTACCTAGCACTCCCATATAGCTATCACGGGGTCGCAAGTAAAAAAAACGGTACGGATACCGTACATTCGTCGCCGCTACAGGCGCGTTTTGTACAGAATTAGCGCCAGCGAGCGTCGTTGCCAAATCGCTGATCGTGATGCCCCACCTCACAGAGCCAACAGGGTACCGAACAACCGCTACAAAGCAACTCGAAGGTATCATCATCGACAGCTGCTTGCGATATGGCGGCGGCGATGTAGATCTTTATTAATTACAATAACAACAACATGAGCACGGGCAGGGAAAAAGGGAGGGGGAACAAAAAGGAAAGAGCGATAAGAAGATCACGGAATCCAAAGCACGACAAAACGAAGAACTGCATTGTGCGCAAACAAAGCAATCCAAAGGGGGGCAAAAGGTAAATATGTAGTCGCCTGTCAGGGATAAACAATCGACGACAATCGATGAGACAGGAGATATCGCGACCCCTGGTACAGGTACATATAGCGATAATTGGCAGTAGCTCCAAACTAACTTATTAAAATAATTACAAGAAAGGTAGTGAATAGCAAAAAGGAGCAGGGAAGTAACAACAACCGAAGCCTTAGGCCGAGGAACAGGAAGGCTCCCCACAGCATCAGCACTGCCCTCCTGCAAAGCATCGCGACCATTGGTAGTAGCTACCCAGTGTCGCTGCTCCAGGTCTACCACATTATGATTTTCTATCAGAAATGTGTATCAGAATGGCTTCCATTACAAATAAATTAATTTCATTTACCTGGGACGGGGTTTTTGTTTATTTTTGAAACTTTTTTCCTTTTTGATTGGTGTTTTTGACTGCAATTTCTTGTAAGAAATGTCATTATGATTACAAATTAATTCACTTTAAAAAACGTGGAGGTGAACCGAGGTACCTGTAGGAGACACGCACGCTACATGGTTGAAAAAAATGAAAGCACAATTTATTCAAAGGAAACACAGCAGTCGCTAGCGAAACCAACAATACATCAAGTTGTGAAGTCAGCGCAATCAGACACTCCGAAAGCTCGACGACAATTATTGTCATTGATAACCAGTACGGGTACCTGTACCTGGTAATATCGAACAGATGGATGGAAGAAGTTATCGCTATTAAAAAAAAAACATGTCCGCTATTATATGTTAAAATAATTGTAATACATATTACTATATTATGTGTGAAACCGACTGGTAATTTATTGCGCATTCACACTACGGGTAGGTCTCCTCTACCCGTAGCATTCGATGGAAGTTTCTATACGGTCTTTAGGAAGAATCTAGCAGCTCGTGCAGCTCACAGCGACATATCCTATACGTGGAAATCTATCATGCAATTGAAAAAATAATATTATTTATTTACTTACCGGAAAGGTTCATTGGACCTTATAAAGTGTTGCTGTTCTCCAGACATCGCAGGCATGTGACGGATTCCCCGTACGCGTTATTTCATTTTTTCAACGACTATCGATAGCGATCATTGTTTTTCGGATCCTTTCGGAGCCTTACTTAATTTAATGGCTATGACCTGTGTAGGGTTTGCAATATCTCGCTTCATTTATTTCGTCGTCGCCATGTTGGCACCGGTACAGGTACAGGTACAGCCCGTAGACGTTGGAACGCAGAGGTACCCGCGTCCTCCCCTCTTTTTATCACCGCGTACGCATTTATACAAGGATTATGCATCGTACAGCGCTTCCACATGTTTCAATAAATAGTACATGAAGTGTATAATATTATCACATAACGATCTTATTGGTGTGAAGGTACTCGGGTAACTCATGATAAAAAACGATAATCATGTAAAACATCAGGAAAAGTGGGCCTCCACTCTACAGGGTGCACGTAAGAACAAACGAATAATTCAGTACTACCATGCCTGCCTGCCGCTCTTCGGAGTAGATGTATTTTTAAAATATCATGGCAGGCGCTACCAGACAATCGCTATATTAGCACACGCAAGCATCCCAATCCGCAAACCTGTAAAAGAATAGCGGTGACTAGCGAGATACTCCACAATCGGATTCGCCGTGGGTGCACTGCATTCACCCCCCGGGCGAGTTTTTTGAACTCTCACATCACATCAAAACACTAAGCGATGCGAACACTGCATCGAGGACCAATTGGGCTTCAAAAAGATATTCATCTAACATGATCAACATATTGCCATGCGTTACTCAATTTCATTTCTGTTGATGCTCTTGCGTGTTGTTCGACGCACATCTTTTGGAAAATACTTGAGAGAGTAAATCGACTTTGTGTGTGGGTGGGTGCGTGGGTGGGGAAGGGAGTGACCTTTTCTGGCACGCTCTACACGAAGAGCCAGTTTGTCGAGCATCATATCTCGTAAGTTGAGGACTTGTAGGTCAGCCGGCGGTAGGGGGGACTTGCTCGCTAGCCACACCAAACCCTTCTCTAGGGCCGCTCGCCAGCCCGAGGGACCCACCGCAGGCGTTGACCCGTCGCCAGACAGGCAGACTAGTCGGTAGGACTTCAACACATGAGCGACACTCGCCTCTGCAGCCAAGGCCTGCATTCATGCATTAAAATCCGCAATTCCGTATTAACATCAGGGATGGAACACAAAGCTACTTTTACATTGTATACACACAATGCCATCGTTCCGAGCAACACAAACATCAAACATTGTAAATACCAATACCTGCATATGACGCTTGACCGAAGGAGTTGGCGTACGGGGTGTCACTAAGACCAAGAGAGGGATGGTGCACGCTCTCGGGTCAATCGCCGCAGCGAGTGCTCTAATACACGCGTCCATGCGTTGCAACGCCAACTGCTCGCCATCTGCCAACAATAGCACACCTACCATGTGCAGTGTTGGAGTCTTAGGACATAAGTAAATACGGTTAGTTGTCATACGGCCAATGAGATGTTGGTTTAGGGTTTCGCATAAACCCTAATCGATAACACAACTACACGCTCATGTTTTGTCGCATGACTATCGGAAATAGTGGGGAGGCAATCATTCATATATGTAAACGAAGTATCGTCGACAAGGACTAGCAACGATGGGATAAATGTGCACTACCTAGCGACCCCGTTTCCACTCGATCGCAGGAATCAAGGCCCTGTTGGTTGTCTCTGATTGGTGCTAGCTTATATCAAGCACACCGACTACCATTGAAAAAAATAATGACCGTAGCATTTCTTGGCTTAATAACAATTTGTATACACAGACTGTTTTGTAATTAATTTAATACCTGTACGCGCCATATTACTATAGTACAGTACCAGTACCTATACTACATAACATGACAACTATACTAAACTAAAGTACATTATACTACCTGTACACAGTAAAGTACGAAAAAGTCAACCCACTGTGTGCGCAGAAATGATATCGACAAAATAAATAGGAAAAATAAGGATAATACGACAGTGCAAAACGTAATTTAAAATGAGCACAATAGACTAGAGGACACAAAGGAGGGAGACATTAACGGCGGATACGAATAGGTTATGAAAACCACAAGACAAACAGCATCTACTGCACACTGGTTATAGTGAAGAAATCAAAATATGATAAAAAGATGGCAGTTGATTTGGTAATTATCAAATTATAAACAGTCAACAAAAAATCCCTCATGGCAATAACTCTGATAAGTAATCTTGTGCGGATTTCAAAACAGTGGACGGCTAAAATACGGCTTTCAATGTTTCGGCGATAATTGTAATGATCATTCATTATGATCGCAAACTCCATGACCACCTACCACAATTTAAATTGAACAACAAAGGCCATATTACAAGTTTGGCAATAATTGGAGTCGGAAGAGCAACTTGAGGTTTGTCATAAAGGTCAATAATGTACAATAACCTACACGATGCTCATGGTAATGACATGTTCAAACGCCGATGTTGATGGTATCATTGACATCTCGGAGTATCGATGGTGATATTTTGAAATCGATGGCACTTCTAGCCGATAATATTGCCCACGCATCGATATCTAGGACGATAATAGATCAACACATCGGACTTTGATAGTTGATATATTCTCTCAATTTTGATAGTTAATCAGATTCATGATAGTAGTAACGCCATGCTGATGTCGATGTCACAACCTTGCACGCTGATGGCACCATCAGTGTGTGATGGTGATACTATAGACGATGTATCGATGGCCGATCCCTAGCCTTAATAATTCGCAAGGAAAACTATAAAACGGATACTTGCACACAGAGAGGGGGTCAATACCGGAAGTGGCCTTCAAAGGGTTGTCCGAATCACAATCCTCGTCGGCAAAATTGCGTGTAACAGCCGACGGCGCGATATCCGTCACCACGACACGCATTCCCACGTCTTCGCCGAGCGAGGTATTCATCTGATGTCATCGGGACACGTGAGGGTGGCGTCGTCAATGGCGTGCATAATATAATATTAGCGAGTAAGGTATTTTCAAGGTCAGTAGAGAGAAATAGGGTGCTCAAGGTGGGGACTTCCCTTTCTAGTTTTGTCCCCCGTTCCTTGAACATTTTTTCATATATGAAGCGTATTGAGGAGCAGACAGACATTCACTTCACTGGCGATTTAGTGTTTTAAATAGGGCTTCCGTTTCATAGGTTGTGATATACCCCACCTAATTACTGGAATTACGCATAAGTTGTGATGTTTAGAATGGCAATCAGAGGGAGTTGTTTGTTAATGGGAGATTATTTTATATATCGTGGTAGGCCGCAACCTAAAAAAATAAACTAAATCTTATCGGTCCAATTGACATTTTTCATCCTAACAATTTGACGTTCAGAAACAATAGGCATTTATATTGCGAATGACACTCACCTGGCATGTGTACGAGGACAACACATGCACTCCATTGTGGTTTGTGTTTCGGTCCTTGTGAAGCTTGACGCTGCCACGCGATAGCATTTTGCGAAGCCATAATGCCGGTAGCGGCAAAGCCGTCCATCCATTGTCCATTTCTGAATTCCGCTCCGGAACTCCAGACATGACAGCCAATCTCAATGATTTAACATATCCAGGACTCGAGCAGAAGCTTTCACTCTTTCTCATCGAGAGAAGTACTCCCTGTTCTCACACCGACAAAGTGTGTGCGTGGTGGGGGGGGAGGGGAGGGGGGGGGGGGGGATTAATCCATATGCAAAGTACATGCAGTACCTAATATTGATGTGAATATTGAATGACTGTAAATCATATTCGATATCAACATTGTACGCAAATTCGAGAAGGTGACCGCGGAGCCTGTGGATTTAAATGACATTATCAACTAATTTCCGCAAAGCTAGCGGTCGAGAGACTCTATTTTCAAAAGTTCGGCACGATGAATTGTGCGGAAACTCGAGGATCGATCCAAAAGTATATAAAATGAAATATGTGGATAGGGTACGGCCATATCACGCGTGAGTAACGAGTAGATAGCAACAAGCTCAGGAAACCCCAAACGCTGTGCAAGGGTAAATAAAAAGCGACAATGTGTAGCTTCATTACAATCGAAAGCCATTCTTCTTCGCAGATGGTGGCAAGGTTCAGTGAGTCCACGAATGATGGATAGCTTTGTCGTCGAGGACTCCTTGGATAGCGACTTCGATACAGAAACTGGTATTGCTACGCACTAGTTGCTACTTCAGGTACGGTAGCGACTACGGACACGAGTTACCGATGATTTTTTACAAGAAAAAGCAGTGGAGACCACCAAGCAATAAGAAGAAAGAACGAGGAAAAAAACTTAAGCCCGAGGGACATGAAGGGCATGCCACAGCATCAGCACCGACAGCAACAAATTGATACTGACACACAGCTTTGGAGGCCACCAAGCAAGAAAAAGAAAGAAAGGAAGAAAAAACCTAAGCCCGAGGAACAGGAAGGCATGCCACAGCATCAGCACTGCCTTCCTGAAAAGCGTCGCGGAGATAAGAACCCAGAGTGCCATGAAGAGCAGCAGAAAGACGTTGCATGAATTCTCGTCGCACATCCCCCCAAAAACGCCGAAACGGAAGAGAAGACAGACAGCTTCTGACACACAGCTTCCTTCCAACACATACACATATGTCTACTCTCTCAGCGCATCGCAAACTTGTTTGGATCCCTCAAATGGTAGATTTTGTTACTTGGGTACTTACTGACCGCAAAATAGCACACCAAACGTGTATGGGTACAAGTTATAGTCTACAGTCGCGTGATGTGGGATCTCGCGTACACGCCGCAAGGACATCCTTCGATAAAAAACAAATGGAAAAGAGCAAAAAGTACTTTACGCGTTTTCATCAGGCGATATCACCTTGAATCGCTTTACCGAGTTTGGATATCATCGCTGAGGTAACGAGTACAGTAGCGACAACAATAGCGATGGTATAGCAATCGCTTATCCTTAAGGATTACGTATCATGCCTTCCTGTTCCTCGGGCTTAGGTTTTTCCTCTTATCTTCTTTTTGCTTGGTGGCCTCCACTGCTTTTTCTTGTAAGAAATTGATTTAATAGTGAATGCCGATGAGCTCAGAATATAATATGCCCTTATTTATATAAAATACATAGCGTGACATCGTGGTATTATCGTGACTCGTGGCCGATATACTTTAATCATCTCATCTTTCGCGGATGGTGGCTAAGTTCATCTAAGAACCGACCTTAAACTGTGTACAGGTAAGAGACAAGCAGGGAGGGAAACCCTAACTAGCCGGCACTTACCTGTAGCCCTAACCCCTCACGCTACCCCCAAGTCACTAGATCAGCAGACTACTACTTCAATGGAGTGACATCCTGTAGAATAAGTGCCTGCATCGCTTCTGGTACCTGATTCAGCAGTTTGTGAGTTTGGGTGCCACTAGGCTGCAGACAAAAAAAAACCCATTAACCGGAAGAAATACGAGGCGGAAATTGCCATGGACGATAGAAAGAGCGTTGTCAGGTCCATATTAGGAAACTCTTCCTCCCAATCAGGGAGAATTATTCCCCACATTATGTTGTTTGCTTTCCTTGCAAAGCGTAGTCGCAGAAGTCTTCTACATAAGAGCTTTGCACGAACCGAAAATTGCCATGATACAAATAATTTACCCGGTAGCACTACGAAGTTTCTTTAGCGTGCTGGGTAATTCCTCATATTAACATTTAGAAATTGTTTGAACTCCCAATAATAAACCCAAACAAAGTTACTTGTCACCAAGCGTAGTGATCTCACTAGTTACCCCACCAGCAAAATTTAATTTTGTTGATAATTGTTGCTAGCGGTAATAGTTGGGTAGCCCAGATGATCTTGCATGCCTTCCTACGCGGGGCGGATTAGACATGCTTGTTTTCCTTTTCCCTTTGACTGGTGGTTTCCACCGTTGTTGTTGCAATTAATCTTTATGGTTTGTTGATAGCTCAAAATCAAGGAAAGTTTTTGGATTACCCCCGCCTTTACTATTGAATTAGGCGGAAGTTGCCGTTCTCTTTCCAAAATCCCGCGATAGTTGCTTCGCATTTGGTCCCACGACCGGAGGACGCGAGTTCACTATCTTGCGAGGCGAGATTAAGTGCGTTCAAGAAAGTCGCAAAGCCACGGACGCGTTGCTTGGGGTCGGTAACAAGTAACAACGCCGCCATCTTTCTAAAATATAGTCAAAACCAACATACCGACCGGGTCAAGTCGCGCTAGCCCTTCTTAGCGTTGCGAGCGGCGCAAAACATGAGAGCGCTAGAGACCACATGACGGGAGGGTGGGATGCTCGTGCAAAGGAAGTGGCAGCGACGCATGAGCTGGTGTGAGCGAGCCGCGCTAGCCAAGCTGGGGCGAAAGTCGCGCGCCTAGTTGGGGATTAGGCTCGCTGGTGATTCCTCGAAATTCAACGCGAGTTTTGACATGTCGTGCTCCTACTCTCTTCCTACTCCCTATTTCTGAATGGCAAGAGAATGGTAACTTCGGGAAGAGCTCCCACTATCAACAACGTCTAGCTACATTCAAGATTTTCCGTACGGTTTCACATACTATCAAGAATTCAAAAGAGAATTTGCATGTTCCGCCTTACGCGGCATTATGAATCTAGGTGATGTTTCAGTTAACCCCCCCCCGCCCCGCCCCCCCCCATGAAAAAACACTTACTATTTTCTGAACACCGCTTTTTCAACATAATAATAATAACAAAAGTTCATTCCTAAACCTTTAACCCTAAAACCCGGCACAGGTTGATGTCCCAGCCTCGTAACACCGGGAAAGAGGATGTATCCGTTTTGGGTGCTAACATATGTTAACCCCCTGGCTAGATGGTGCATCTAAAACAACAAATATAACTTACCTCGCCTTACATGATCGTGTCATTAACGCCATTGGAACTCGCAGAGCTTAAGGGTCTTCATTAATACCAGTGAGGGGGGTAATTCGGAGAAAAATTCCTTGCAATTTTTAGTTAGATGTCTTGTTTTATGGCGAAAATGCGTATATTGGTCGATAAGCAAATTATACTTTATCTACTCGGATAATACGTTGAAAAATGTACGTAGTGTCACGGGCTGGCAGCAATTCGCACCACGATTCTAATATTTCTGATGACCAACAGAATGATAAAAATGAGTGTACCGTCATATCCGAATGCGTTTATTGTTTCGCGTGCTTATCTATATTGGAGCTGTAACTTCATCATAAATATTTACTAATCATAACGTCCGCAAAATATTTATCAGCGTACCACGAACTTGCTGTGACAGCGCTACCGGTACCGTACCGTGACCCTAAAGACCCTCGTCCACGTGGAAAAAAATAAAACAGGATTACCCGTACCTAATCTTCCAAATTATGATCATCGCTACGACAGGGTGATCTTTTTTCCGAGAGCTGCTTTTTCTTGTGAGCGTATTGGCGAAGCGAGTGTGCGGGTACCACATGTCCATGGATTTCTAGCCCCGCGGGAATGTTGCAGTTTTTGAAACCCTAACCACTTTAATTGGTTGTACGAGGGCTTGGATGACGTCAAACGGACGGACGGCGAATTTGACGCGGAAGCCGGCCGGTCGGCGAATGTTAAGTGCTTGGGGGAAGGCCTTCCATTTGCAACTTTACTTGCTTCAATCGGACACCGTACGTCAAAGTTTGGCTTTCTTAAGCTTCCCATGCTGTGATTTTCCGGCCCCAATCCCACCCACGTCAAACATTTTAACGGCACATGCTATCACACCCACGTGCTCCCATTTTTGCGGACGCCATGTTGGGATCATAGAAACCGCATGTTGTGTCGCCGATCTCGGAGTATTCGCCAACCAAAGTGTGGAAAATCCAAATTCCGGGGCCCCCGAATCAGGGTATGCCCCGAAATCGGGGTTGGACCTCAGTTAGCATCATCACTGTACAAGACAACGTACAGCTCGTTTGAACTCGATATCGTATGCATGGCATATCGCAAGATGATCTAGAAGGTGACCTCGTGATTCCCTTTTGAGAAATCAATTTAGACGTAGAGGGTGACCCCGTACATCCCGCACTACAGCGACCATGGCGGAAAAGTTAGTCCACTATGATACAAGAGTGCGTGGCACGGTGACGGAGCACAAACAGAGACGAACATAATAAATAGCACCGACTATTCAATGCAACATGATCACGCGACACGGTCGTTTTGCGTTTAGGGTATTATTCGTTGTTTTGCGTGGCGGTGTATCTCAAAAAAGATAATAGGGATGTACCCGGGGGCTTCCTTTCCATAATATATATTTTTTTCGGCGGAGTTGTCCCTTTCGACGTTTTGGGGGATGTGCGGCGGGAATTCATGCAACGTCTTTCTGGTGCTCTTCATGGTACTTTGGGTTCCAATCTTCGCGACGCTCTGCAGGAGGAGGGCAGCGCTAATGTTGTGGCATGCCTTCATGTCCCTCGGGCTTTGACCTCCGAGGTTATTACCTCCTTACTCCTTTTTGGCTTGGTGGCTTTCACCGCATTTTCTAGTAAAAAATTTTTCGGATGAGCTCCTCACAATGTACTTCCTCACTCAACCCTAAAACCATAAGTCCTATATCCCCACTAAGCCCTAAACCTCGACTTAAAATTACTGCCTTGCTCATTCCTAGGACTTGAAAATATGCCCTTTCAAGTACCGGTACTCGAATTGGCAAAATACTTTTTCTATAATGGAAAATATAATTATTTGAAAAAATACTCGCCTTCGTATGAAAATGGAAAGTCATATTATGGCTTAAGCACCAGCAAAAGATCTGATATAATAAAACGATAGAGCGAAATAAATTAAAGATGAGTACGCTATCAAAAACATCACAATCATATGTAAGTAAGGCACAAAGCGAATGAGGTCGAGGTTGAGCCCTTGCGATTCCCTTTTGTTGGTGCAACTAAAATCTTTCGGCGGCAGTTTCGGAGCGCGACATAAATCCAAACAAGGCAGCACACCAAATGGCATATCGCGGATTTGTGATCATATCCTTACTTACCTTGAGAAGGCCTGGAAGGTCGAGCGGCAACCACGACACAATGTCAGCCAGCGCAGGCGACGCAGACAGCCCCTGCTGAGTCTGCAGGCGGCGGGGCTCCGACTCGCCCGGCGCCGCGGGTGCCAGGTGGCCTCGCCGGAGCGCAGAGGCGAGTGCCGCGCTGCCGGTGCATGCAGCAAGGGACGCAGCAATTCGCGCCTCGCGAACCCGTACGCGCTTCAGCTTAATTGCCGCCAAACGCCACGAGCGGATAGCAAGGCGCAAGACGGCGGTATGCTGCTTAGCTGTCCGCCTGCGTGCCTTGGCCTCAGCTGCCTGCCGTGCCAACTCTGCCACACGAGCGCGCTCTTCTGCTTGCCTGTGTACGTCGTGCGTTCCCATGCAATCACAGTGAATATCAAGACTGGCCTTGGCAAATCCAGGGCGCGTGATTGTCAGTGCGCTTGGGTAGACAGTGTGTGTGTGTGTGTGTGTGTGTGTGTGTGTGTGTGTGTGTGTGTGTGTATGAAATGTGAGTATGTCTATCGAAAAGAACATGAGCGTGTGTGTGTGTGTGTGTGTGTGCATGAAATGTGAGCATGTCTATCGAAAGGAACATGGGCGTGTGTGTGTGCGTGTGTGTGTCTGCGTGTGTGTGTATGTGTGTGTGTGTGTGTGTGTGTGTGTGTGTGTGTGTGTGTGTGTGTGTGCGCGCGCCTTGAATGGCTATTGTGTATGTGTGTGCATGTAATGTAGTGTCCTCCAATCTTCAGGAGGGGAAACAAGGGGGGATTGTCTACCGTTGAGCTTCCAGCCTCCTCTTTTCCACCTCGCGGGCGATGGCTTCTTTACGCTCACGCTCCACTCTGCAAAACAATACACTACAGACGAAATGTTTAGGGTTTCACAAACAGCATTGGGTGGTGCCGTTGGCTGAGGAGATGTCGGTTGACAGCATGAACCCCTGTTTCGCGGTTGTTTCTTTGCAGTGCGATGACCTGGCTGCCTTCAGTGCCGCCCTCCGCTGCGCCTCGACACGTTCCGCCTCCGCTCTCATTCTAGCTGCATGCGCGGCTGCCGCCTGAGCAGTGGCGGCCTGAGCGGCAGCCGCCCTAGCGGAATCCTCCTGAGCTTGTCGCCGCCGAGCCTCCTCCTCCTCTTCCTGGCATTCCACCACCCAGTCACAAAACAATTGTCCGCAACAAAGACATACCAATATACAATGACAGCAAAATATACAAGCAAAAAAGGGCACAGCATAATATATACAGCAAATAACAAAGAATGGCCTAGAGCAATACTCCAGAATGATACTGCATACTGAAGTGCTGAGGGAAAAATGCATGGATCACAGGGATTACAAATATGTTTATGTATTTCTGACCTTCCCTCGCCTTTCGGCCTCCAAGTCAGCTGCACGCTGCGCTTCAGCTTTCGCACGTTGCTCTGCTTCCGCTGCCTTGGCCTTCTCCCGTTGTGATTCAGCATGGGCCTGTTGATCGGCGGCTGTGGCCTGCCCAAGTTTGGCCTGCCCGACGTGGCCAGCTGCCTTACTTTCCGCCACAGGAAATGTCTTGCGCTGTAGGATGCCCTGGAAGACAGGTGTGTGGGGAAGCAATCCAGGAAATCGTGAAAAGAAAATAAATAAACAGTGTCCATACTCATTCAGCCACAGAAATGAATTGTTCGACTGTTACGTCGCAAAATCACATATCCCATTTGCAGTTTCGAGCTCATCGCGGATTGGTTTGTGAATGCTGATTGAAAAAATGGGGGGCGTGATCCGTCGTTGCATGCTTCAGCGGATGAGAATAATACTCGAGACGTTAGAAAAAACCTAGAGACGATGCAACGAGAAAATTTCAGCATTGCATAAGTTTGCATTATAGGTATCAATACTATATTTTAGAATCGCACAAATTTACAAAAAAATGCATTATTTGGACCAGTGACCCAACAACTTCCAAATTCATAGCAAAAGTGTTAGTTTGTGTACTCCGCAAATATAGTCCGACCGCCAACAAACTACATTTGATTACAAGAAGCACAATGGGAACTCGGACAGGTATACAAACAAACCAGGTACGCAAATTGTTTACCAAATGCAGTAGTATTAAGGAAGAAATAAAGTATTCTAAGACTTATATTACACGAGCAAGTGCGAATAACGTTTCGCTCTCCTTTGGATGTAGAAATATTCGTGATTGTACGCAATATAGCATATACATCATCTCACCCGTACATGTATCAGCGATAGTAAGAATTATCTCCAGCGATAATACATACAATGCCGATAAAGATATTCTGCAAACATGGCATCCTTTCGTGTTTCTCCTTTTTATATTTAATGCTGCTACATTTCCTGTCACAACTATCAAAATAACCCCCCCCTATTTCAAGCGCTACGTGTTTTCCGTCGTTTTTCTGAATATATTCGCGGGTAATGCAATCATCTTCACAAATATATAATACTCCATTCTTTTTTGTTTCTAAGAGGATATGCAAACCAACACCGTCAGATCGGAATTCGCCTCGAACTACATTAATATTGCACGACAACCATTATGTCTGGGTGAGCGATCTTGTGTGTGTGTGTGTGTGTGTGTGTGTGTGTCTGTGTGTGCGCGCGTTTGTGTTTGCGTGTTTGCGTGTGTCTGTCTGCGTGCTTGTGGGCAATTGTGTGTCTGTGTGAGTAGATATCTGCATGGATGGCTCTATACATCAATGGCGTACATAATTTCTCCAAAAATAAATCAACAACATATGGGCGTTTCTCGAATTCATCAATACAAACGATATTGCCGTTGGTTACAGCAAAGCAGATTTCATGGTATGTAGTACACACACACAGGTACCTCCCAAAAAGTTCGTTTTCAGTAGTGAGATAATGTTTTGGGTACTGCATGTGCAGGGGCTTTTTGTATATGAGCATCGAAGCATGATCTTTTATTACAAAAAAAGCAGTGAGAAACACCAAGCAAAAAGAAGCAAGGAGGAAGTAACCCCACAGGCCCAAGCCCGAGGAACAGGAAGGAAACACATTCTTTAACAACACATTTTTTACCAGCTAAAAGGAGCAAGGTGGAAAAACACATTCTCTAATTAATCTCAGAAGTAGCCAAGATCTCGTGTGTGAACGTGAATATACAGGAAAGGTACCTACAGACTGAGAATCCTTAAAAAACATCGATCCTCAACTCATGATATGGTTTAGCGACTGTGAGTCAGATTATGCCAAAGATGACAGTTTCCTTACATTTAGGATAAACCGGCATTAAAACACCTATACAGAGGTGTTATTTCTATTCAGCGCTTGATCAGGGAAGGGTGAGTGGGTTGCGCGAGCCGATTGGGCGAGCGCAAAGGCAGACGGTGGCTGCTACCAGCTAGAGGAGCTGCTTTAGAGGTAAAGCAGGTGGGCATCCGCCGCGGACAATTTACTGCGCTTGTGACGCTTTGTCTCGGCTGGTTGCCTTCGGCGGACTCAACATGGTACGTTAACTAGTCGTTAAACCCCATTACTTCATCAATATAGGAATAATGCTTAGGTTTTTTCATCTCTTCTTCTTTTTGCTTGGTGGCCTCCACTACTTTTTCTTGTAAGAATATATAAGAATAGTAGAGCTCATGCCAGCGGCGACGCTCGTGTGATATCCGGTCGTGCCGCCGCGCACAGCGATATCTGCCACTATCTCTCTAATCACTAATCCTTAGTATCTGGCATTATCTATCTACTTATCCTTAGTATCCGTAGGTAGTCGGTAGTATCGCTGCATATATCAACGATAAACAAATAGAGATGCTAGAAAAAGTTAGAGCAGCGAATGATGTGGAAGTTTCGAAAACAAACATGAGACGGTACTTGTAGAGTTAATAAGACAATACTACTACTAACAACTGTTAAAACTGATACGCTCACGCGTTTTCGTACTGGCGGATCTAGCCAATGTACGTACCGACAAATGGCTAGATGTCGGACGTGTCAGGGAGGGTGCAATTTGAATTTGATAGTACGAACATCAAAGCAGAGCGGGATGCAGCGAGACGATACCGAATCTAATCAATTCAGCTGTCGCTAAGGTTTCCTGTAAAATACGGATGGAGCAGATTTGCAGGCAAATAGCGATAAGCCCACGTCATCTATTACATGATACCTGGCCCAGGCCTCATATCGAGTAATTAGGTCAACGTACTGCCTAGCAAATGGGGATCGCTCCAGGCATGTAAAGCGAAATATACCTGGTAGTTAGTGATACATGTACTAGCGGAGAAATCTCATAATAAAATCCATGTGAGCTGAATGAAATGAAGCCAAGTCCCAGCAAGCCTGATGCAAAAATACCTGTGTCCATGATATATCGCGCAATTTTATGAAAATGTGAAAAACTCCAATTCGAAATTGTTAATTCAATCTCGTCGCTAGAGAATGTAATTCATAGTTGTTGGACTCCATTGCTTCCTTTGTAAAGAATCACTCAGATTTGGGCGCTAGCGATATGCACCCACTCCTAACACAAAACGTCCACGTCCTGCTATCTTGACGTTCCGAACAACGTTTCTCAGTCATGCTTTGCTCCTCGGGGTTTGATCTAGTTAACTAACGCGTGCATGATTGGTATAATGTAAGCATTGTGCGACCTATTCATAGCCATGGGAGGTGGCGTGAAGATTCTAAATACTACTTGCTGACATGATTATTTAATAAGACTAATTTACGAGAATACATCAGTAAGGGTTGCATAGAAAAAACAGTTGAGTCCTCGTGCAATGGAGTCAACACATGCCACGCGACAAGAGACGACACGCAATGATGAAACGATATGTTCCAAACTTAAAGCATAGTAACCCTAGATCACTCGAGCGCGAGCTTGAACAGAAACGTAAATGTGTTGATTTTATTGATGGCAAAGCAAGATGTCAAATATGCACAGGGAGAGAGATTGGCAAACAACGTAGCTAACGATTCACACACACACACACACACACACACACACACACACACACACACACACACACACACACACACACACACACACACACACACACACACACACACACACACACACAAGGACATGCCAACAGTCGGGTTCGCTGGTTGTCTGACTGACAGAGAGATAGACAAGGCCGGAGATAGATGTCGCAACAACAAGAAAGACTGGACGCTAGACAAAGATGCAGACAGAGAAAAAAGACAAAAGCGATCGAATATCATTAATCCAGGTTTTTTCCTCTTTTCTTCTTTTTGCTTGGTGACCTCCACTGCTTTTTCTTGTAAGACATTTTCTAAATTAATCCATGTTTCGGTGTAAGCAGTATAATCACCCGTACGGTTGATATAATAGTACCAGTGGTAAAGGTACCGTACAAATAAATGATTCAACGTTCCGCTGAGCTGTCATGACCGTACAAAGCCAAGCTGTCGCGCTGAAAATAGACACACAAAGGTGCCTGTACATAAAAAGATCGGACAAAACCAGGGAATGACAATACAAACTCGTACGGGTACCAAGACAGCAAATGCAACTCTATACGAGAGTGTGACCGCTACCGGTAGGGTAAGCTGGCGGCGGCCGTCACTATCATATCTTGTACAGGTATGGTATCATAGTGATATAGTATTGTGGTATGATAGTATGATTGTGGCATAGCGTAATACAGGTATAGTTTTTGACTTTATCGCCAAGCAGAGCCAATGTTACCTGTAACGTACAGGTAGTGCGCGCGCTACCTTATAATAATCATTTGTTGCTATCGCCACATACCATTTTTTTTTTCAATGACGCGCGATCGGACACCTGATAATTTTAGTGACTACAGGTAGGGTACACGTACCAATATATTTCATAAATAAGTTTTAATTTTTTAAGATTTGAAAATCGATTACAAGAAGCTGTATGGCAGTGTAGACAGGGGAAAGAAGGGGGAACCAAGAGAGCAAGAGTGAGATGAGGAGTTTCAAAAATGTGATTACAAGATGAGCAAGATGAGCACGGAAAGGAAAGTATGAGGAGTTTCAACTTTCAATAAATAGAAAATCATTTCAGGAATATCAGGCGACCCAAGTCATTGTGTTGCATTCAGGCGGATTTGGGTTGTCGCAAACGAAACACCCTAAACCCTAAGTTTGAGAGTTTATGATGAAAAATTATGACAAAGGAATCACATGCCACTATTTACATATATAACACATATACTACTATTAAATGAAACCCACGGTCTTGATAACGGAAAGGTCCCAAACCCTCCCTCTCCAAAGTCCGACCCATCAACGACAAGGAAAATACGCAGTTGCTATCGGCCGCAATACAGCCGCCATAGACTATCCAAAAGGGGATGAAATGCCCGCATCACCCACCAATACATAACATTGCCTCATTAATATTCATACTTCCTTTCATTTGTGAATAAATGAGCAAAAAATTAGTAGCCGCTGAGCGCTATGCATAATACAACAAGACGAACCCCCCCCCCCTCCCTCCCACCGCTCCAGATCCGGTGTCCCACATGTGGCACAAAAAGCCAAAACCTAAAATTGGGCTTAGCACAATTTACGGTGACAACAAACATTAATAAGGTGTTCGATACTCGGGTGAGGAATGCATACATTACCAAACAAAAGTGGGAAACGTTATCCATTTTCAACGAAGCCTTGTCATGGCTGGCCTCCTGGCTGAAAAATACCCCGAGACAGCCCTTCATTTGTAGGAAAGGTTCATGAAAGAGGGGCATACCTCAGAGGCTGCGTCCTCGGGGGGAAGCACGTCATCCCGATACATTGGCGCTCTTTTGGCAGACACTGCCGCAGAGGGCTTCCGGGGCCACGGCGCTTCTGGCTCAACAAAGCTTGGTCCACCGCAATTGAGGGCACGCTCTCCCTTGAGACAAGTGTAAAAGTCCATCTTAATTGTGCAAAATGTCGACACTGGTGCAAGTATTAATAACCGAAAAAATTTGGCACCGTGGCGGAAGGATGTCAAGGGTTGAACCACTTGCCTGTGCACCGCCCGGCACATCCATCACTTGTAGACCATAATGGGCGCATAGTGCCTCCGCCTCTTCCTCATCGTCAAGCAGCATCTAAAAATCAACAGCGGGGCGCATACAAAGTTCAATGAGCGTTCACCCTTACCATTATGCTCCATTGAAATGGCGTAATAGCTCATTCCCGACTGAGCGCATGGTTACCGGCATAGCATGTCTTTCCAGCCCATTTTTTGCCTGTCTTAAATTAGGCTTTGCATGTCATACCGTAAGCATAATTTTACCAATTACGGTGTGTGCCACTAGCAGCACTGCTTTCATTCATATGTATATATCGCAACTAAGGATTAGTCATAGCAACCAAGCGGCATCATTAAATTTTCTTCAGGTGCTATTGCTGAATCTCAACCTTCTGATACGACCATAGCTTTGTGTGCAAGATTTCTCTCCTTCTGCCATATATACTCATGCTGATGGTGCCTGAAGTGTCGCTGAAAAGGATCCATCATATTTGCTAATGAGGATCCTTGTAAATAAGAACTAAATTATCGCTATCGATAATATAAAAGCGACAAATTTTCTAGCGCCATGGTAAATATTTCAACCATTTATTGCAAAGAAAGCATTGGGATCCGCCAACAACAAACGAGAAAGAGGGGGGGGCAAAGAAGTTTGAGCCCGCGCGACTTCAGGTGGTGCAGTTGCTGTGAGCCTGCGAGTAGGGAGGCAGGCAACAGCAACTGCACCACCCTTTGCGAGGCATCACGAAGATAGGAACCGAGAGTGACATGGCAAATATCGTTCATTCATTTTGCCCTCATGCCGCATTTCCCTCTGTCTGGTGGTATCAATTTTTTTTTTTGTAAACATATCTTTGGCTCATCATTTTCTTTTTGCCGATGAGTCCATCTGCTCGAAT
Source organism: Tetraselmis chui (assembly GCA_026401115.1). Lineage (NCBI taxonomy): Eukaryota > Viridiplantae > Chlorophyta > Chlorodendrophyceae > Chlorodendrales > Chlorodendraceae > Tetraselmis > Tetraselmis chui. The sequence goes on from JAPMLY010000067.1 coordinate 128,049, forward strand.
CGAAATGCCAACTGGGGTCCTCGTCTCCACGTATAGGCGAGATCTCAAGATATCGACAGCTATATCCTATATCGATCGGTAATCTCGACCAGTCAGCACAGGTCCGTCCATATCCTATAGCGACATATCCTGGCAATGCTTATCTATAGATAGATAGAGATGCTGTCGCTGTGGGCAGCGACTACGGTTTCGATAGTTGCAGGTACGGTACCTGTACGGGTAGGTAGCGACTTGCGACAGCGATATAGGGAATCCCCGCTGATCATCTGCGCCGGTCGGTTTCTGATGCAAAAATAACATCGTCAAATTTGCAATAAGGCTGCGCCTCCCCATACACCTTTACATACGAAATGGTAGATTGCTTTTTGCAGGAAGGACCGTAAAAAAGAAATTGCTGTTACCCATCGATCCAGGCCGCTGTACGTTGAATAAACTAGCCTTTGCGGAAAGAATTAATATAAGTAGTACATAGTGCTGCGTCGGCTGTAAATTAATTGTGTTGGCCCTACTACGGGAACATGCGTCCAGAGTTTCATCGGAAAACGCGCTATATCAAGTCGAATATCAAAAAGAATATTATCTGACAAAATAGATTACAAGATATCTAAAAGTAGTTTCTAGATTACAAACAAGCAGAAAGAACAAGAGCGCATAATAGTAACCACAATTGATTACAATGGAGGCGCAATAAATACAAAGACAAACTACAAGAAACAAAGAAAAGTCAATGCAGTTACATGTGCCGTTTGAAGTACCTATTTCTGGCGAAAACTGAGGGGGGGGGGGGGAGGAGGAGAGGGGGGGAATATTGTTCTCGTATTTCACCTATGTATGTGGGTACCGTACTTAAGCAGCACATTACCATTCCTTAGGGTCTAAGGTTTAGGATTTAGGGTCAATATAAAACCCTAACGCATGGTCAACGGCGTGGAGAAGCTGAAGACTATGGAAAGGGAGGTAGCCTTGCGTAAAAAGGCATTTTAGAGACAGCAATGCAGCGACAGTTGGCACCTCAACAGCACCATTGCACTTTGAATATCTACACTAGGGCCACCGTAGAATGGTTGGGTTTCTTTGATGTAATATGCCAAGGGTTCTATAAAGTGCCCCAACCATCTCTACTTTAGGCTTACGGATGGCTTATTACTCCCTTTTGCACATCACAGCCATGCAGTGCTCCATTTAAATATGTTGCGGCAGCGACCTCTTTTAACAGACATTAGGCCAGTATTGTTGAAGTACGAGAACATCCACACAAATAAAGTCGAGGGGGGGGGGGGGGGGGGGGGTAACCTAATCGGAAAGGCGGCAAGGTACCAGTGTGGGCAGCAAATGAAATCAATGGACACAATCAAGTTTTATCTTCATTATGGCAAATCTCTGACCGAACCAAGAAATGCCGTAGTGCGTCGGCTTCATTGAATCTAAGTGAGCAGTTAGACTTTGCGGCAATCGATTTCCCGTGTCCATCATGACTAGTACTTCTTTCACTTCATATTTTCCAAGTCTGCACTGTAGTGATGTCATTAACGATTCCTGTGCGGTTGGAATCCGAGTCTAAAGACATACAAAGTGCTGTCAGTGATACTGGGAGCAACGGGTTGCAACCCCCTTACGCCCAAAAACCTTATCGAAATTTGAGATTGCCGTTCATTCAATAAGAACTAAAATAAAATGAGAGCAGTGTTACAAGTGGTGCTCACACGCACCAGGAACAAAGCGCAGGGCCGATAACAAACTGTCTGGCAGTTTACACAGCAGTTGGGCAAGAGCGTACCATGCGAACGAGCTTGGAAAGCGGGATGAGCGCGCGGTTGGCGGGGCCTTGTGTCAGCAGGCGCAGCCCCCAAGCCCGCATGGTGTGGAAGTACCAGTGGCCAAGGCAGGCGAAGAGGTAGCCGGCACGGCGGACGAGAGTGAAAAATCCGACGTAGTTGGAGCTGTGATACGCTTCAAAGAATTGCAGTGCGAGCTGAACGGGAGGTGCGGCCAGGATCTCGGGCCGCAGCTCACGCAGGCAAGTCACAAAGTCGCCACGGCTATAGGCAAACTTGCCGTGCGTGCCCATTGAGATCTGAGGTACACATATGTCATAGATTAGTGGAAATGCTTGACACATAATCAGGCCCTATTTGACGCAGAGAGTGTGTGTGTGTGTGTGTGTGTGTGTGTGTGTGTTTGTGTCTTAGGGGAGCGAGGTGTCTGTCAAAGTGTGCGCGCGCGTGTGTGTGTGTGTGTGTGTGTGTGTGTTTGTAATTTGGAGGAGGGGGATTCCTATATAAACATAAATGACACCATATGACTTACGTAGCGGTAACGCAGCGGTGACTGATGTGATGCAGGACACTGGCGAGGGGAGAGATAAAAAGCGGAGGAATGCAACTCGAAATTTGAACCACGTGTGGCATTTGTGGCTTCTTTCTTGAGGGACGAGGACATATTGGGCATAAAAAGACGGGTGAAGTGGTATGGGTTGGGCAGGAGCCACTGAATGGTTGAAAGTGGAGGTGGTACTGAAGAAGAGACGAAACAGAGAGCCGAGGTGTTGAAATAAGACTCGCTGGGGGGGGGTGTTGCTAAATGAGGTAACTAAGAGGGCGGTTAATAGGTTGGAGAGTAAATGGAATGATGCTCACGCACCATCAGCTGGTATGCGCAAAAGGTGGCTTCGTTCCGTGCCGGCCGACCCGCTTGGTACAGTCCTTTGTAAATGGCCTGCAGCGAGGTGAAGGAGTTGTTGAGCTGCTTCTTGTTGAGATGAGAGTCGTAGCCCTCAATCTCCTGAACTCCCGCCTGAACACCGCCCGGAACAACAGCGCGTCACTTCACGCAGCAATGCCACTCACTCATTTTTCACGAGAAATGAATGTGTGTGTGTGTGTGTGTGTGAGTGAGAGAGAGAGAGAGAGAGAGTGAGAGAGAGAGAGAGTGTGTGTGTGTGTGTGTGTGTGTGTGTATGTGTGTGTATGTGTGTGTATGTGTGTGTGTGTCCATGGGTGAGGGGAGGCGGGGGGGGGGGGGGTGGAAGGGGGGGCGGGGGCGCACCGCGCTGCCGCAAAGTTGGTGCTCACAAATGATTGAATACCGGATGCACTGCTCGTAGCACCACACCGCAAACTCGTCCCTCATCCCCTGAAGCAAACCATCAAAGGAGACCGTGAGTCCCCTCCCACTTCACTCGCAAAACACACAAATGCACACGCACACACGAACACGAACACACACGCGCGTGCACGCAAGTACTCGGTTACTCCAAAGACACATAGACACGGAAAGGATAGAGACAAACAAACATGCACAAAAATGCATTATCTGCACATAAAGAAATAAAAATTAAAACATATACGCACACGTTCACAAACACACACATACGCCCGAGCACTCTCATACACACATGCACACATACACACACGTACTCGAATGCACACGCCCACACACTCAATCAGACACACACACTCTCGCACACACTCTCTCACACACACCCTCTCTCTCTCTCTCTCACACACGCACACACATACACCCGCGCGCGCACATACACACACACACATACACACACACACACACACACACACACACACACACACACACACACACACGCACACGCACACCCACACCCGCGCGTGTACACACACACGCACACACACACACACACACGCACACACACACGCGCACATACACACAAACACACACGCGCGCGCGCACACATAAACACACACTCACCCACTCACTCACGCGCGCTCATACACACACATATACACACACACACACCAACGCACGCACAAACGCACACGCACACATACACACACACATACACGCACACGCACACACACGCACATACACGCACATACACACTCATACACACACGCAGATACACACACACGCACACTCACACACACATACACACACACATGTACATACACACTCAAACACACACACCCACACACGCACACACATACACGCGCGCACACACATACACACACACACACGTTAACACATACACACACAAGGGTGAGCGCGCGTACACACACATACACACGCGCACGCACATGCACACGCACAAACACATACAAACTCTCACACACACGCACACACCCACGCGCGCTCTTGCATACATGCACACGTACACACACAAACATACACCCGCGCGAACACATATGCACACGCTCGCACACCACACACACACTCACACACACACACGCACGCACACACACACACACACACACACACACACACACACACACACACACACACACACACACACACACACACACACACACCTTTAAACGCACACATACGCGCACGCGCACGCACACGCGCGCGCGCTCATACCTATCTACCACATGTCTCCCATTGCTCAATTCCCAAACGGTGACATTTGCGTGTCGATATGGCAGTCTGTGCTTTCGGCAATGCCAGATTTTGACGTAACTGACGTAAATGGCTAGGGATATATTAGGACAAAGCTGCCAACAAAATGACAAAAACTTTGGAAACTTAATTAGGTTGTCAGTTGAGATTTTGTTCCTTGCGGGGGACAGGCAGGAGATGAAAGCTGGGACAGGACTAGTGAAGATGGAAACGCAAGTGTTTTCCATCTCACCTGGCAGGAGAGGTCTTGTCGGATGCCACGGTAGCGGTCCCACAGAAACTTGTGGAGCCGCGCAAAGGAGTACTGCGGATGGTCCAGCAGGCCGAGCAGGTGGTGCATGGTCTTCTCCAGCGCGCCGCGAGTGCGCAGCGTGTGAGGGCTGCGCATCACCTCGTCTGGCCCCATTGTGCGCGCAAAACGCTTGACGGCCAGCTCGCGAGACGTGCGGGTGCGGTCCTCGGGGTCGATGCGCTCTGCGAGGTCGCAGTCACCGAAGTGCTCTCGCAGCTCGATCTCCTCCGCAGGACACATGTCCTCGCAGGTGCCCGCCTACCGCAGCACAACGGAAAGCCACAGCCATTCAGCGCAAGCAATAGACATAGTATCTGGATACAAATACAAAAAAACCCTCCGTCTCCCCAAACCACCCGCCCTTTGGTTGGCAACTTACAAGTGCCTCCCCGAAATTGTACTCTTCGTCTTCATCCTCGAGTGCCCCTCCGCTTGCTTCACCACAAACAGACACGCAGAAAACCAAGTCAATTCAGTAATGGTATATAAGGCGTGCACAACCATGGGGTTCGGAGCGTTTTCGTTGCATTTGAGGAGGGGTTGTGCTGTTGGGACTCTGTTTCATGATAAGCAGGAAAGGCATAGTATAATTTCGCGTTTGTCGTAGGTCTCTGTGTATGAGTGTATATGTATTCTGTTTTGAAGTGTGAACGAGGAGAGTCTGCCTTTATGCATCTCCGTGTATGTGTACTTATCACTTCACTCCTATGGGTGAATTCACGAGGCGTGTGTGTGTGTGTGAGAGAGAGAGTGAGTGAATGAGTGTTTGTGTGTGTATGTGTGTGTGTGTGTGTGTGAGTGTGTGCGTGTGTGTGGATGTGGGTGTGTGTATGTGTGTTTGTGCGTGTATGTGTGTGTGTGTTTGTGTGTGTATGTGTGTGTGTGTGTGCGAGAGAGAGAAGCGAGTACGTGTGTGTGCGTGAGTGTGAGTGAGTGTATGTGAGTGAGCGTGTGCGCGTGTTTGCGTTTATCTAATAGTAATCTGATCAATTCAGAGTCGTTTGCCAAATTGTCTGATGGGCTACAGTTTACAGCGAATCCTCACCTGGGGCTGCAGTGGGTGCCGGGGTTGGCCGTTCAAAGGGCGCAGCTGCTCGTGTGGGCGGCGGAGACGGCTTCCGCGCTGTCACTGCAACTTTCGGGGTGGAAGCAGCAGCAGGGGCGCCCGCAAAGGTGGGCGCACTGGCGAGTGCAGCGCGCTTCATGGCCTCGTAATCCTCCTCCTCGTTTTCCTCCGCCGCCCCTCCTTGGTTACCGCCTCGACCTGCTGCCGCCGCCTGCTGCTCGCTCGTCCCTGTTTTCTTTGCAAATCGCGCCGCGCGCGCCGCATTTTTCTCTGCGTCCACATCCACAGCTCCCACTGGCCCAGTTTTACTCTTCATTGCGGTCTTCCCCTTCGTTTGCTGTAAAAATCACGCAGGGCGGGGGTAAAGTCAGGAGACAAAGGACTTCAGTGGGAATCTGAATTGTGAATCCAGTGGAATCAAAACAAACCTATCGTTTAACCGACTGCGTCGTTAGGGTTCGAGAAAGGACTAATAAACAGTATTCGAATATTTGTCCACATAAATTCGCAGACACGCGTGCACACACACACACACACACACACACACACACACACACACACACACACACACACACACACACACACACACACACACACACACATAAGCACACTTACACGAACACACCAACAGAAACACACACATATATGCACTCAATCTAACAATCACACATATGCACAAGTACATACACATAAGCATACAAACACACACAGAAGCACAGAATCACGCAAATACACACACAGAAAGACACGCACATTAGCGCACACACAAAAACATGCAAACACACATTAGCGCGCACACACACACGCACACACACACGCACATACACTGCGAGAGGCCAGTAACCTTCGGGGGCACCCCTTTCCCCGCCGCTGCACCCGCAAAAGTGGGCATACTGGCCAGCGCCGTACGCTTCATCGCTTCCATATCCTCATCCTCACCCTCGCCCGCACCTTCTCCCATCTCCCCCTCCTCCGCCCCCTCTTTTCTTTTCGCCTTCCCACCGCCACTGCCTCCATTCCCCCGCCCCTTTACGCCCCCCACCTTCCCCCCTCCCCTCCTACCTCCCACCGCCCCGCCCCCAAACGGACCGTCCCCTAATCCCTTAGACTGCGCAAACGGAGCCCTCCCCGCAGCAGCGCCTCCAAACGGACCCGCGGTCCCCGAACCACCCGCCGCAAACGGACTACCTGCCTTGCTCACGCCACCGCCACCCGCGCGGAACGGG
>JAPMLY010000067.1:137500-180000 GCA_026401115.1 Tetraselmis chui
CACAATAATGGTCTGGACGAGATTTCGCACATTCGCATGTGAAAATATAATCATGCGTAGATTTCCTTGACAAATCTTCTGAAGTCCTAGGCAATGCTTTGGCGCTGCGAAGATGGTTTGCGCAGACTACAAATACGGGGGGCGAATTCGAGCACCGCCGGGCTTGCGTACTTGGGGTTATCGCACCCGCACACGTGCGACACGCACGCTCTTTCAAACGGTCGCCGTTGTGGCAGTTTGTCTCTCAAAGCTAAATGGTTACACAAATCAAAGTTGATGGTCCTTGTCACTGCATGTGGAAGTGCATAAAGGAAAGATTATGTAGATGATAACCGTTAAGGAATAACAGCCGGATGTAATTAAAAAGAGAATGTAAAACGTGTTTGTCACCTCCATCCCTCCAATGCACTAGGCTAAAATATATCTAGCCTAGTGTGGCGGTTAGCCTCTGAAAGCTAAACGCTAGCACAAATCTGTTCTAGTCTGTCTAGTTCTGTTGTTGCAAGATGGCAAATGATGTTGTCGAGAGGACAATTGATGAAAGATGTCTCACTGCTGTACTTAGGTAGTAGATGTTGTAAGTGAACAAAGGAATTGTTAAAAGGTTCTGTCACCTCCCTCTACTGCACTGGGCTTAAATAGGTTTCTGCCCAGATTGTCTACGCATGCAAGCTAAGCTTACGTGTCAGGCGTTAGTGCTGCTCAACCGTCGTCATCTGTCCTCGAGACACGGCCTGCCTAGCATTGGGTCTCACGACGCGGCTCCTTCTGCATTGAAGAGCTCGTTCTGGCGCGTCATCTGGCTAGTTAGATTAATTATGCATATCTGTACGTACCGGGAGGTATTGGTCGTACTGTAGCATCAGCACCATTACAATATTGCAGTAGCGACGTACCCACGAGTATACGTCCATCCTGTGGAAAAGCACGAATTGGTATCCGTAACGAGTACATGTACAATGTCCTGCAATGTACTGTTGCAGGACTGTACTCGTCACACTCGTACCCTCCCCCTCTTGACAGATCAATGAGGCCGCCGCGAGGCAGACCTCCGTGGTTCTTGGCTCCTTTACTGAAGCAGTTACTGGGACTCAGGAATGCGCGCTGGGTGAGCGTGCATGAAGTCAATGTACGCCTGAGTCTTGGCGAACTTGCGCCATTGGGGCGTCTCCAAGAATTCTTGTAACGCAATTGTTCGATGCACCTCGTTCAAACGGTGCCAGACAGGTGGAATGTCGTCATCACTGAAGTGTGTCATGAAGAGCAAATATTTGCCTCGTCGCCCAGGTAGCGACTTGATGCACACAGCAAAGATGTGTGAGACGTCGAACTCCTCATCGTCTCCTTCAGGTACAGTCACAGGAACAGCTGGTCGTAGTGGAGCGGTAGAGCAGGGTCGTAAATTATTAACGTGGAACACAGGGTGTAAGCGTACTGTCGCTGGTAGTTTTAATCTGCAACTGTGTTTTCCAATCTGCTCCTCCAATGGAAAAGGGCCGAGCTGTCTGTCTCTGAGTTTCCTGTTCGGTTGTCCTCGCAGAAAAAGATTTGCTGTGACGACTGACACCTTGTCTCCCTTAGCGAAGTGTGGCGTTGTAGACGGTTCTGAGCTCGCCTGCATCTCGTCCTTATGTAGCTGTAACACAGAGCGTACCAGGTTGTGCACTTCCTGTAACAATCTCAACCGTTCTGTTGCGTCTTGTGAAATTGGAATCGACGGTCGCATGCTGAAGAGCAGGTCAGGAGGCTCCTCAGGAGAAAAACCAAAGTTAGCCTCGAACGGTGTGTGCTCAATTCCGAGTGCACGCGAAGCGTTGTACGCAAACTCCACTTGCGGTAGAAGTGTCGACCAGTCAGAGCCATCATAGCAACAGAAGCAACGAAGAAGCTGCTGAAACGTGCTGTTCACGCGTTCTGTCAAGCCGTCTGTTTCTGGGTGTCGGCTGGTAGACATGTTTAGACGCGTTCCAAGGCGTCTCCAGAGTGTCTGCCAGAAGGCGCTGACAAATTTCGGGTCGCGGTCACTGATCAGCACACGGGGTAGTCCATGTAAGCGGTAGACTCCCTGTAAAAACAAAGTGGCAGTTTCTTCGGCATTAATCGACTCTGTACATGGCAGAAAATGGGCCATTCGAGTTAGATGGTCTACCACAATCAGCACACTGTTAAAGCCGTTGCTTTCAGGCAAGTGTGTCAGGTAGTCAAGACCAACTGTGTGCCACGGTCAGGGTGGAACAGGTAATGGGTAAAGAGTCGCAGCCATCTGCGGTCGAATCTTCGCTCGTCGGCACACGACGCAGCGTTCACAAAAATCTTTCACATCTTGGCGGATTCGTTTCCACCAGAATCTGTCGAGTGCTTTAGCAAGAGTGCTAGCAACTCCTCTGTGACCAGCTGACGAACTTTCGTGCAGCTCTGTGATCAATCTCAGTCGGAGCTCAGAGTTCTGTGGAATACAGAGGCGATTGAGACGCCAAAAGTACCCGTCTCTGGCTTCTATCCGGCTGTCTCTTGTCCACTCACCATCGTCCCCATAAAACGAATCTCGTGAGAACCCCTCGCGAATGAGATCAGCGAACTCAGGGCTCAGCTGCAACGCTTCATCAGTCAGTGAATTTAACTGTGCGTCTTCAAACAGCAGCTGGGACTTCCGTCGTAATTCTCGATCTGACGGAACCTCGCCATCCCAAAATAAGGGTACTGTGGCCTGAGGTACGAAGTCTGGACGCCGGCTTAACGGGTCGGCTTCGTTCAGAGCTCCCTTGCGATATGCAAGTGTCATCGAGCCCACAAACGGTTGCAAATCCCGCAGGTATCTTGCTTGCCGCTTGTTTAGCCTGTTGTTCGGTTGCCTGAGCAGATGCCGCAGTGTGTCGTGGTCTGTTACGACAAGGAACTTAGAACAGCCTTCAAGATAGCACCTCCAATGCTTGACAGCTTCGCATACGGCCAAAGCTTCTAAGTCGTACGCAGAGTAAGTGCTACCACGCTCAGCTGGATTCAGCTTACGCGCCCAGTAAGAGACTGGTTGAAGACCGCCTCCTTGGTCTTGCAACAGGACTGCTGCAATCCCCACTGTTGAAGCATATGTAGCCACGGTGAACGTCGCGTCCGAGCCGACCTCCGGAAGGATCAGGGATGGCGCGGAAATGAGCCGTAACTTGAGAGTCTCGAAGGCTTCCAAACAGGCAGGCGTCAGCGTAACCTTCTGTGGCTGGGACTTCCGCAGTAAGTCCGTCAATGGAGCCGTAAGGTCGCTAAAATGGTGTATAAATCTCGCATAGAAGTTGCAGAACTGTACGAAACTGCGAACCTCCTTCTGCGTCTTGGGCACTGGCCAGTCTGCAACGGCCTCGACTTTCTTTGTGGAAACCGAAATTTTCCCGGCTGACACAGTGTAGCCCAAATACTCCATTTCTTGCAATCCGAAAAAGCATTTCTTAAGGCGTAATTTCAGCCCTTCCTCCTTGAATCGCTGTAGCACTAGACGTAGGTGCTCCATGTGCTCTTCCATAGTTCGACTGTAGATACAGACGTCATCCAGGTATACTGTCACGAACTTATGTAAAAAGTCGCGAAGAATGTCGTTCATCATTCTCTGAAATGTACCTGGTGCGTTGCACAGACCAAACGGCATGGCGACCCATTCCATCAAGCCATCATGGGTCTGAAAAGCCGTCTTGTGAATGTCCTGATCACGCATTCGACCTTGCCAGAATCCAGAAGCGAGGTCGAGGTGTGTGTAAAAATTCGCGTCCTTAAGTTCGTCCAGTGTGTCATCCACTCTCGAAAGTGGGTAGGCGTCCTTACGCGTGACCTCGTTCAGGCCACGGTAGTCAATGCACAGACGTAGCGAGCCATCAGCTTTTCGCACAAAAAGAATTGGCGAGCCGAATTCACTGTAGCTGGGGCGTATCAAACCACCTTCCACCGCGTCTTTGAGCTGTCGATTAAGCTCAGCGCGCTCTGCGGGTGACAGTCGGTTCAGACGTTGACGTCGCATTGGGCCAGTTGTGTCAATGGGGTGATCCCACTGTCGGCTTACTGGCGGAGAGTCGACAGGTTGCAGTAACTCCGGGAAGTCTTCAAAAAGTAACGACCGGAAGTTGTCACGTTGTTTTGCTGTTAGTTCCTCTCCAGTGTGAAAGTCTGTTGATTGTTCGGCAGCTGACGTAAGTTCAATGACGTAAAAATCAGCATGACGTCCTCTGCTACGGCGCGTCTTGCGCATAAGCTTCTGAACTTTCGTAGACGACAGGAGTAGACACTCAGGGCGTCGTTCCTCAAGTGTAGTCTCCACTGTTGTGCCGTCCATTAGTGTAAAAATTCTGGTTGTACCAAATTGTAAAGAGGCATGTTCGTCATCAAGCCATGGTAAACCCAGGATTAAATCAGCTGTGCGTAAATCACGTAGAACGTAAAAAGTCCGTTGAAACTCGTGTCGAGCCAGCTCAAAAGTGACGTCACAGACTGTCGTAGAAGTCACTCGTTGTCCATTAGCGAGTCGAACTGGGGTCTTACTTGCAGACTTCCGAGTCTGTAAAGCAAAGCGTCGTACAAAGTCCTCTGACACAAAATCAAGTGTCGCAGCGCAGTCCACTAATCCAGAAATTTGGTGTCCGCCATCAGGAGTTTTCACAGTCAGCTCAGTTCGAATTAACGGGCGAGCTTCCGTGAGGTCGGTCAGTAGTGCTGTAGCTGGCGAAGAAAATTGTCGCAGCGTAGCGATGGACTGTTCCGAGTCGTCTGTTGGTACAGGTACCGAGTCGGGTTGATCAGGTGTTGTAGGTTCTGAAGAGTCGTTAAACGCACAATCTGCGTCGACTAACCACAGCTGCACATGCCAAGGGGCCGGAGCAACCACCTCTTGTTGCGCTGGGTTTTCCAGTGACTGACGTGTAAAAAGCTGTGTCCTTGCTGGGAATTCTTGATAGAGTTTCCAATGCTTAGTCACCTGAGTAAATTTCGCCCACTTCGGTAGTACAAATACAGCCATCGTAGATGTCGGAGATGTTCGACGACAATCCTCAAAATGTTGCGCAATCTGCTCAGCTAACTCCCAGGGTGGGTTGATGAACACCCGTTCTCTTGTTAAGTCTCTGTCTAGAATCGAGTCACTCGGCGAACAGTGGGGTAAGTCACCGTGCGAGTTCATACCTTCATCATCAACACATCCCTCCAACGTGAAGTTGAATCGTGCATGCAGAGGGTCAAAGACTGAGTCAACCAGTTTCCAATCAACTGAACGTCTGGTTACAAGTTTACGACTTTGTCTCTGTTTAGTTCCTCCGACGTGAATTATTAAAACCACGTAATGTCCTGCTCCGAGAGAAGCCATCTAAACTCAATCAAACAACGTCGAGTAGATCAACAAGCAACGAAAGCGTGCGTCGACCAAAGAGCTCCGAAACCAGTGTGGCGGTTAGCCTCTGAAAGCTAAATGCTAGCACAAATCTGTTCTAGTCTGTCTAGTTCTGTTGTTGCAAGATGGCAAATGATGTTGTCGAGAGGACAATTGATGAAAGATGTCTCACTGCTGTACTTAGGTAGTAGATGTTGTAAGTGAACAAAGGAATTGTTAAAAGGTTCTGTCACCTCCCTCTATTGCACTGGGCTTAAATAGGTTTCTGCCCAGATTGTCTACGCTTGCAAGCTAAGCTTACGTGTCAGGCGTTAGTGCTGCTCAACCGTCGTCATCTGTCCTCGAGACACGGCCTGCCTAGCATTGGGTCTCACGACGCGGCTCCTTCTGCATGGAAGAGCTCGTTCTGGCGCGTCATCTGGCTAGTTAGATTAATTATGCATATCTGTACGTACCGGGAGGTATTGGTCGTACTGTAGCATCAGCACCATTACAATATTGCAGTAGCGACGTACCCACGAGTATACGTCCATCCTGTGGAAAAGCACGAATTGGTATCCGTAACGAGTACCTGTACAATGTCCTGCAATGTACTGTTGCAGGACTGTACTCGTCACACTAGTTGGCTCCCACATAGTATCGCATGCTCCTCGTGTCTTACGTTAGGGCTCTCGTAATGGTCTCAGCAGACTAGCGACGTAGCATGTCTGCCTCGGGAAATTATATGATAGCGTCGTGTAGCAAGTTTGAATGATTGAGCGTATTGTACGTATCGGAAGGTGTTCGAAGTCCGGTAGTGTATATCATCCTCGAGCTATAGCAGTGGCGACGTTACCGCAAGTAACTAAGTCCTTCCGATAGAAAAATACTACTAGTCAAATCATTAATGAGTACATGTACAATGTCATGTCATGTATTGTTACATGACATTACTCGTCACACTCGTACCCTCCCCCTCGTGACAAATCAATGAGGCCGGCTTTCGAGATGACCTCACGAGGTAATCTTGGCTCCTACGTTGGAGCATTCATTGGGACTCAAGAATACGCGTTGGATGAGCGTGCATTAAGTCATTGTACGCATGAGTTTAGGCAAACGTATGCCATTGGGGCGTCTCCTCGAAATATTAACGCCTTGGTACTATGTACCTCGTTCAATCGATGCGAGATACGTGGAATGTCGTCATCACGGAAGTGCGTCATTAACAACAAAGATTTTTCACGTCGGCCTTCAAGTGGCTTGATGCACAAGGCCGAGATGCGCGAAATGCTCATTCCATCGTCGTCGTCCTATGGCGTCGTAACCGGGACATTTGGACGAAGAGAAGTTGAAGAGCGTGGTCTTACATTGTTTACGTGAAACATTTTACGTGAGCGTAATGTTAGTGTTAATTTCAATGTGTAATTGTGTCTTCCTATCTGCTCCTCAACATTTAGATGTCCAAGCTGTCGACCGCGTAGCTTCATGTTCGCTTGTCCTCGCAAGAAGAAATTCTTTGTAACCACTATCACTCAGTCTCCTCGAACGAAGTGCGGGGTTGTTGACGGTTCTGAACGGGCTTGCATCTCATCCTTGTGTAGCTCTAACACAGTAGTTCGAAATAGAATATGTAACTCACGCAACTATCGTAAATGCCCCATTGCGTCTAGTGAGATTGGAATCGAAGGTCGCATGTTAAACATTATGTTTCGAGGCTCCTCGAGAGAAAAGCCAAAATATGCTTCGAACGATGTATGCTCAATTTGAGCGTTGTACGCAAATTCCACTTGAGGCAGCAATGATGTCCGGTTCGATCGGTCGTAGCAACAAAAACAACGCACTAACTAATTGCTGAAATGTGATGTTAATAACCCGCTACGTTAGGCCGTCCCCTTTCGGTTATCGACTGGAAAACATGTTGAGCCGCTTTCCGAGACGTCTCCAAAGAGACTGCCAAATGAGGCCATTAATGAATTTCGGGTCACGATCACTGATCAACACTAGAGATAATTCATGTAATTTGTAGACTCTCTACAGAAACAAATTTCCAATTTCTTATGTCGCGCTCTATGTGTACGGCATAAAATGGGCCATTTGAGTCTCAGAATCGACCACAATCAACATACTGCCAAAACCATCGCTCAATGGTAAGTGTGTTTAGTTGGCAAGACCAAATGTGCGGCACGGCCTAGGTGGAACAATTAACGGGCAAAGAGTCGCAGCCATCAGAGGCTGAATCTTAGCGTGTCTACAAACGACGGGTTGCTCGCAAAATTCATTTCCACCAAAATATGTCGAGCGCGTTTGCAAGAGTGGATTGCAAATCTTTTGTGGCATGCTGACTGATTGTCGTGCAACTAAGAGATCAATCTCAGTCGGAGCTCAGAGTTCCGCGGGACACATGGGCGATCAAGACGCCGAAAGTGACCAACGATGGCTTCAATATGACTGCTTTTCGTCCACTCACCCTCGTCCCCATAAATGATTCTTGGGAGTATCTCTCTCGAATGAGAACATCGAACTCAAGGCTCAGTCACAACGCATTATGAGTCACTAAATTTAACTATGCATCTTCAAAGAGCGACTGGGACTTCCGCCGTAAGTTCTCTTCCGACGGAACCTCGCCATTTTGAAACAATTTAACTGTGGCCTTAGATACGATGTCCGGTCTCCGACTTCACGGATCAACTTTGTTCAAGATCCCCTTGCGGTACGCAAGTGCCATCAAGTCATGCACGTATCGAGCTTGCCGTTTGTTCATCATGTTGTTTGGTTGCCTAAGCAAATGTCGAAGGGTGTCGTGGTATGAAACGACAAGTATCTTGGAGCTTCCTTCATGGTAACACCTCCAATGCGTAGCCGCCTCACATACGGCCAACCACAGTAGGTGTTGCCACGCACAACTTGATTCAGCTCACACGCCCAGTAAGAGACTTGTTAAAGAGCTTCGCTTTTGTCTTGCAACATGACTACTGCAATCCCAACCGACGGAGCATATGTAGGTACGGTGAACATCGCGTCCGAGCTAACCTCCCACATTATCGGGCATGGCCCACATTTTTTAAATTTAGAAGGTAAAAAGAGCCTATGCTATTAAACTGCAAATCAGACTGTTTGTGACCGTAATCGTACTAATCATGCTCCAACGGAGCGCTATGCACGCCTTGAAGTGAGGGCGACTAGCCACATGGCACCCTCGGGGCACAGTTGACACGCCATCATGAACAACCACGACCTAAACAATCTTGAAATACCTAGATAAATTATTGTGGAAGGTGGGGTCTTACCTTAGACCGTGGTTCGCCTATGTACCCAATGCCCCTCACGGGAATCGATCTTGGGACCTTCGGCACACTAGGCCTCATCCTAAACCGAAGCGTTGGAAAAGAATGGATGTCGCTTCTTAGTGGCCTTCTTGCCACCAAGCTCCAATTTACGAGATAACCACGCCCCCCCCCCCCCCCCCCCCCCCGGACTCTCCCCGGACCGCGGCCCGGCTCCGAAATCAATGTGGAAGGTGGGGTCTTATCTTAGACCGTGGTTCGCTTGTGTACCGAATCCTTGTCCCTCACGGGAATCGACCCCGGTACTTTCGGCACTCTAGGCCTCACGCTTAACCGACGAGTCGGAAAAGAATGGATGTCGCTTGGTGGCCTTTTTGCCATCAAGTTCTATTTAACGACAATACAGTGGTATTCTTTGAAGGGTATCCGATAGCGATAAGACCGGCGGCGGTGGGAGATTCTGCTCGAAAAGCGAAGCTACGGGAAGTAGCGACGCCATTATAATGTATCAACAACTCATAATCCCTACTTACCAAGAGTGGTCGTCGATGAAACTTGTTGGGAGTAGTCTTGTATGATTAAGCAAGCTTATAGGGTTGACAAAGAGGCGAAAAATGGGCCGCTAAGCCCCATCTAGTGGCTCTATGAGGGTGAGGATGACCGTTGAGAAAAATCGTCCTATCCGTTTCATGGTAGCCGACGCGGATATGGTGAGACGGGGTTGGGTTATAGCGGGTAAGGGGCTTCATAGCTTCTAAATTCCCCAAAATCGATGTAGCGGTAATGTTTCCTTATTTTTTACACGTCTTCAATGAAAAAAACAGTCCGGAATATATAGTGTATTTTTGGCACTTCGATTGACTACTAACGTAGCTTTTGCCTAAGATACAATGTGTGGTAAGTTGAGCAATGAAATCATAGGATTGACCGAATTCTAATTATTTGTAGGAAAGGTCGGTGACGAACTTCGGAGTTCATCCATGTTTGGGTCCATCCATATGCAACGGCAAAGTGTCGGAAGGGGGAAATTGGGCACGGAGGTTGATGAGAGCAAAAACTGCCGTGTAACGGACTTGTGTGTGTGGGACAATACTACGGAAGTGCATTCGGTAGAACTAATAGTCATAAGTAACATTTACTGGTTATTAATTACAAACAACTATTGTAAGCTTGCATCAAGCTATTCTATATGTATTTAGTGCGTGTCTTGACCAAACACAAAAGTACACTAGACATTGGTATAATGAGTCGATATAAAGCGGTCGCTAGGCTGCATCTCTTCACTTCCGTCGTCCCGACACGAGGCCTCAGGTTGGTTACCTTTTTGCCTATTCTTTGTGTGACTGTGAATGTAACTACGTATGCACTAGTAACCTTCCATATTGAACGTGTATGCACGCTTCATTATGTTATGGGCCCCCACCTCACGTCACTCACACGCGACAACTTTCTTGGGCAAGCTGCGATCTCCGACACTCCCACGGAAGGCAACGCCCATTGCTAGCGGTTTTTTAAATAGTACTTAGTCCATGTATTCGGCGTAACCGCCAGTACTAACCTGCGTATGAAAGATAAACCCCCTATAAGCACCACTTATATCAAATGCTCGAGGACGTCGGTCAGCCAACCACACAAAGTATACTCGCTTTCTGTTGACATGGTGCATACATGCCCAAGATGAAGGCCGGGGGTGGGGGGAGGAGGGGGGGGGGGGGGGGGGGGGGGGGGGGGGGGGGGGGGGGGGGGGTGAGGGCAGCATTGGTGGGTGGATATGCATATACATGGTGCACGACATGTGTTATATAGATAAATATATATTTATAATATCAAAATCATCCGTTCGCTAGCGGACTTCTACACCCGACATGTCCGTGGCTGCCACTTGTGCCCCACATTGGGTGGAGGATACGGTAAAGATACTTCGAGACGCCCCGGGGCATCAAGCCGAGGGCCGTCGGGCAACATGCCGTCTCTTTGGAACCACAGTTAGGCACAAGTGCGGATAGTGATTTTTCCACTGTCTTGCGTCGACGGTCAACGTCGTCGTTCACTAGAGCCGAAAAGAAAAGCCAGCTCGATGGCACCTCCCTCGGAGCCCCCAAAGCAATCGGATCAAAGCTCGCGCGACTCCTTGTCACCCGCCTTCGATGCCCTAGCAAATGGAGCTCATGAACGCGCGCCTCGACGGGTGTGCTGCCAACTTTGCCGCTCAGTGCGAGCGGGACGCCTAGTGCGACACACCTACTCCTCCTACCAATGTCCATCTGCCTCCGCCACCACGGCACCCGCAGTTCGGACACGTCGAGATCCCGCATGGACCACCTCGCTTCCTTGTTGGTCAGCCATATCTTTATGTGGCCAGCCCCACCTTTATGGTGGCCAACTCTATATGACAGGTGGTCAACCTCACATGCGTGGTGAACATCATGGTTTGCATGGTGGTCTACACCGCTTGCATGGTGGCCACCACCCCATGCGTGGTGGTCATCAACACATGCCTTGTGGTCACCCCAGCCTGCCCCGTGGTCAGCCTTTCCTGCCTAGCCTTCGCGGCGGCGGTGATGTGCGGGGGGGGGGGGGGGGGGGGGGGGGGGGGGGGGGTCGCCCCACACTCGATCCAACGGTTGTTAGACGAGCAGTTCACAAGTCCGACGGATTCGGCAAAGACTCGCTCAACCACTCGATGAAAATGACGGTGCCCACCATGAGGCCACACACAAACTTTAAATGGTGGAAGAGGAACTTCTTCACCTTCCTCTCCCTTAAGGCAGCTTACCCAGTCCTCCATCTTGCCATTTGGGAGTCGGGAGTTCGGATGGACGAGGCTTCGCAGAATTCCACTTTTGCCCTTCTCATGTATGCTTGACCAAGACATCCTTGACATATTTTGATTGGTCCGTCGAAATAGTACTGGCCGTCTCACGTCTTGTCCCTAGTGATGTGTATGCTAAGTAGTTATGACAGCTCACCCATGTTTTTTATCTTGAATATGGCCCCAAGTTGGGCCTTGAACGCAACCAACCAATCCGCGTTGTTCCACGCCACACGGATGTCATTCACGTACATGACGATCATATTGAAGACTGTCCGGTCATGAAAATGCAGATGCATGGGTCCGACATGCATTGCTGCCACCCGTTGTCGACAAGCCAATCCCGCACCGGGGTATTGAGCTCGCCGGGGGACTGCTTAAGGCTATAGAGACAACGCTTCATGTGGCATACCGTCAGAGTTCCGTTATTGAACCCGATAGGTTAACGAATGTACACAGCTTCCTTGATGGGAGGATAAATGAACGTGGTGTCAATGCCCAGCTGGCAGAGCTCGAGGTCAAGGGCGGCAGCAATGGCAAGGATAAACCGGAGGCTAGTCATTCTGCTGACATTGGTGAAGGTCTCAGCGTAGTCGAGGCGTGCACTCATGTTGCATCATTTCGCGACAAAGCGAGCCGTGTAGCGAGGCAACTCACCCTATGTATCCGACTTGATCTTGTACGTCCACATGTTGTTGCCTACCGCGTGGCTTTCATGGAGATCGACGACCTCCCAAGTACCATTGTCCGTCATGGAATCGAAATCATGCTGCATGGCCGCTTGCCATTCAATGGATTGTGCGATAGATACAGAAGCACGGTACGAGGCTGGCTCTACACCGTCTTTGGCCGACATAAGGGCAATAACGCCGGCGGAGGCGCCCGCTAGGATATGAAGTGGGCCAGCAATCGAAGTAGTCGGGTTTGGCTATTCGATGATGTCCTCCTTGGCATTGCCATGTTCAAGGTCACACATACGCACTGACAAGTACTAGGAGGTACTCCGACAAGTGAGCAACGTATTCGCCCAAGCGAATCGAGTGAGAGCGGAGGCGGAAATGGCGACCAGCATTCAGATGCGGGGGGCGTTACCAACATCATGTGCGTCTCGTTGGAGTGCATGCGACATGGGTAGGTGACCACCATGCAAACCATGATGTTCACCACGCATGTGAGGTTGACCACCCGTCATATAGAGTTGGCCGCCATAAAGGTGGGGCTGGCCACATAAAGATATGGCTGACCAACAAGGAAGCGAGGTGGTCCATGCGGGATCTCGACGTGTCCGAACTGCGGGTGCCGTGGTGGCGGAGGCAGATGGACATTGGTAGGAGGAGTAGGTGTGTCGCGCTAGGCGTCCCGCTCGCGCTGAGCGGCAAAGTTGGCAGCATACCCGTCGAGGCGCGCGTTCATGAGCTCCATTTGCTAGGGCATCGAAAGCAGGTGGCGGGGAGTCGCGCGAGCTTTGATCGGACTGCTCTGGGAGCTCCGAGGGAGGTGCCATCGAGCTGGCTTTTCTTTTCGGCTCTAGTGAACGACGACGTTGACCGTCGACGCAAGACAGTGGAAAAATCACTATCCGCACTTGTGCCTAACTGTGGTTCCAAAGAGACGGCATGTTGCCCGACGGCCCTCGGCTTGATGCCCCGGGGCGTCTCGAAGTATCTTTACCGTATCCTCCATCCAATGTGGGGCACAAGTGGCAGCCACGGACATGTCGGGTGTAGAAGTCAGCACGGGTGTAGAAGTAGCGAACGGATGATTTTAATATTATAAATATATGTTTATCTATATAACACATGTCGTGCACCATATATATGCATATCCACCCACCAATGCTGTCCCCCCTCCCGATAGCATGACATACTGCAAGCCATCGTCTCTGCCGATGGAGCCATGCTTCTTGTCTTGCCTTGCTCACATGATTTCCCCTATTCTCATTGGGGTAGCGAAGGATGTCTACCCAAGCCTCATGGGCAACATGGAGTACGCGGTCGTTTGCACACGACCTGACGTGTCTACCGCTTTCAGCATTCTTGGCTGTGCTCAATCGAACCCCACGGAGGCTCACATCCATGCACTGAAAACAGTTTATGGTACGCTAACTTCAAGGGGCTATCGACATGCGCGTGGTGTTGGGGGAAGGTGCGGACCACAACCTCCAACTTACAAGCTTCGCGGATGCATATTAGGCTAAGGACATCATAACGCGCAAGTCACGTGTTGGATGTTGGTTTACACTCGGCCGAGGCCATGCCAATTGCAAGTCTAAACAACAGGCATGCGTTGCCCATTCTACATGCGAGGCAGAGTACTACTGTGCAACATACGCTACCAAGGAGGGCACCCACCTCCGCCAGCTCATGGGGGGGGGGGGGTCTTCAACGAGCCAGTGAGGGGAACTACCACCATTTGGGAGGACAATTAGAGCGCGATTGCCTACTCTCAGAACTCACTAGTCAGCGAGAAGACCAAGCACAACGACTTCAATTGGCACTTCCTTACGGACCACGTAAAAGAGGGAACATTCAGGTTGAGGTATTTACCCACAAAGCGAATGGTGGCAGACATGATCACCAAACCACTGACATGACCTGCACTCACAAGACGCAAAAGTGCAATCCTCGGAGGAGCGGACCCAATGCAACGCTTGTCCCGTAGCTATCTAAAGGGGGAGTGTTGTAAGTAATACTTACGCGTTATTAGTTACAGGCAACCATTGTAAGCTATTCTAGATGTATTTAGTACATGTCATGACCAGACACAATTGTTCACTAGACATTGGTCAAGTGACTCGATATAGAGCTGCCGCTAGGCTACAACTCTTTTTTTCCTTTGTCCCGACACCATGCCTTAGGTTGGTTGTCTTTGCGGTTGTCCTTTATTTGACTGTGATTGTAACTACGTATGCATTTGTTACCTTACATACTGAAAGTGCATGCACGATCCAACACTAATGCAATATATAGGGCGATGCATCTCTCCATTAGGACAAAACATTGGCCGCGAAAATTGATGAAGAGGGCCGCCGTTCGATGATAAGAAGTGCGACTCGGAAAGTGGGGCGTAGGGACAATATCGTCGTGAATATAGACCTCCACGCTCACGTCACAATCAAGTCTAGACACCCTATTGTCTAGAACTCCCCCTCCGTAAAACCACCAAGGTTGGTACTCGATGAATTGATATTGTAGTCATCACTTCGTTACCCGCGGTGTGTGCTATACATGCCTCCTTCCTCGTATTGAAGTTCGATTACCTACTAACCCCCTATGCCTTAGCGAAGAGAAACCGGGCGTCGGCGGGCGATACCGCAGCCATATGTCTAGAGGTACGACAATCCGCTATGCATCCGGATATTGGTCTATCTAGCGGCTTTGGAGCAAGATTACCCCTCAGTTTTCCCAAAAACCTGGAGAATATCACCGTCTGCGAAGTATACCTTGCAGTGACGAAGGTCTATGTGGATGCGCGCGTTGGGCGAGTCGCCCAGTAAATGCATCCGCAATATTTTTCCCGATTTCGTCCCCAAAACGGTACATCCCTCCGCGGTCTTGTTTACGCGCAAGCCGCACGATTTGTGGCAGCAATCACAAGAAGCAAACTATCTCAGTAGTTGCGTATTATGTTGCTTTTCGGTTTGCGTGTCCGACATGTCGCGCTGTGATGTTAGTAGCCGCATCCGCTTGGGTTTCGGCCCAATATTGTCACGAGTGAGCATTTATGGCTGCCGGTACCTAGGGTTCTCCTATACTACATATTTTGGCCTCGAGCCTCGTCGGAGGCTTAAACAAATGATGCGAAACATGCGACTGTGTGACGGGGTTGCAACGCAAACATAGACGAAATTTTGAAACGAGCGAATTGTTACAAGCCTTTGGGGTTTGCGGCCACCGAAAAAATTAATGATTTCAGTACTACTAGTGT
The DNA here is from genome assembly GCA_026401115.1 of Tetraselmis chui. Lineage (NCBI taxonomy): Eukaryota > Viridiplantae > Chlorophyta > Chlorodendrophyceae > Chlorodendrales > Chlorodendraceae > Tetraselmis > Tetraselmis chui. Next base: position 152,865 of record JAPMLY010000067.1, read on the forward strand.
TTGTGGATCTTGTCTATAGCGGCTACGGTGCTGCATAGATCACAACATCCGGACGGGAAAGTCTACGTACGCATAGCGGACAACCAAGGGAGTGCGATCCATGCTTTCCAACAACCTAACACAAGAGCATGTGTAACCACCACTTCGTAACTAGGCACCTAGCGACTTAATAGCTCCCGGGATTGTGTTGGCTCCTTACTTTGCACCGTCGGTCAAAGCAAGGATGGGGAGGGGCTAGGTCTAGCGAACATGGTCAAAATGCACACATGGTGCCGCCGGGGCCGGACCAAACCTCGTCATTTGACTAGAACAATAACAAACGCATGTTTAACGTCTTTGACTCACTTATATTTATGAAAGATTTAAAACTTGTAATGTCAAGTATCTCAAGCATACAAAGCCACGAGGCATTCATGCCCAATTGTAGGCGTGCGGGCGTCTCATGGTCCTAGCGGGTTGGCAGGATATGTACTTCTTTTTACACGTCGTACATGTTGATTTTAGTTTCTAGCAAAGGGCCGTCATGATGGACTACATAGCCTACCGAAAGGTTACGTCCTTGCCCGTAAATGATTACCAGACCTCGACAGCGCATACTTGGGGAAGTGCCTTACTTACCCATTTGCATTAGTTTTTCCGGCTAATGTGAGGGCTCAAAAAATTGGGTGTGCAAGGGGTCGAGCGTGACTATTATTTGATAACTATCGGCGAGCCCCGCGCCCGCTACCCGGACAACGCCCATACCTCGCCCATCATGCTAGTTAAAGTGGGTCTCGCTGAGACTACTAACAGAAACTTCAACCATCAACAGCGCCCACAAGCCTCCACGGGGGTTCAAAATAGAGGTATGGGAGGTCTCATGGGCGGCCATACATGGCGGAGTTGATGGCGGCGGACGCGGCAGTACACAGCGCTTGCTCGGTTTCGATGGGTGGGGACGTTAGGCGCAAAGGTCGCTCGCTCGGCTGCCGTAGCTGTGAGCTCAACTGATGCTTCCTTCACGTTGGTCAACGCTAGCACCATATTGAACCATGCAAACAAGGTTAGTGTGGAAGATAACTCACGGAAACGTAGTTACAGTCACAGTCACGCAAACAAGACAGTCACATAGACGACCAGCCTACATGCGTTGTGTCGGGACAACAAAAGTGTGTGAGCTGTAGCCTAGCGACAGCTATGTACCGAGTCAAACAGTTTATCGGTATGTCCGATGTAGACATGTACTAATCATATCTAGAGTAGCTTACATTAGCTATCTGCAACTAATACGTATACGGTATTACTTACAACACTCCCCATGAAGGTAGCTACGGGATGAAGCGTTGCATTGGGTCTTGTCCTCCAAGGATTGCACTTCGGTGTCTTACCAGTGCATGTCATGGGAGGGGTTTGGTGGGCATGCCAGCCACCATCTGGTCGGTGGGGAGGTACCTCAACTTGATGGTTCCCTTCTCCACGTGGTCTTTGAGGAAGTGCCACTTCAGACCGATGTGTTTAGTCTTCTCGCTGACCAAGGCATTCTGCGAGTATGCAATGGCGCTTTGGTTGTCCTCCCAGATGGTGGTGGTTTCGGTGATGGGGGAGTTAAAGATTTCCCCCATGAGATGTCGGAGGTGGAGTCCCTCCTTGGTGGCGTCAGCCGGAGAGTAGTACTCGGCTTCACACGTGGATTGAGCCACACAAGTATGTTGTTTGGACTTGTAACTGATGGGCCCGCGTCCGAGGGTGAAGAGATAGCCGGAGCAAGACTTGCGGGTGCTGCTGTCGTTGGCCCAGTCAGCGTCGGCAAAGCATGTGAGTTGGAGGCTGTGGTCCATGCCGGCATGCCCCCCCCCCCCCCCCCCAACGTCATGCGCATGTCGATTGTGCCATGAAGGTACCGGAGGACCTTTTTTAGAGCCTGCATGTGTGCCTCCGTGGGTGAGGCTTGGGCGGAGCCGAGGATGCTCAACGCCGTGGAGACATCGGGGCGCGTGCAGACGGCTGCGTACTGGAGGTTGCCCAGAAGGTTGGGGTAGACGTCTTTGGCCACCCCGGTGAGAGAGGGCGAGGTCATGTGCGCGAGGCCGGCGAGGCGAGCCGAGAAAGCTCGGGTCCATGGGAAGTGACGACGGCTTAGAGTCGGACATGCCGTACTTGGCGAGTATGTCGCGCAAGTACTTGGACTGGTCTAGCGAGATGGTACGTGTGGAGCGGTCGCGGGTAATGTGCATGCCGAGGAGTTGGGAGACGTTGCCGAGGTCCTTGATCTTGAACCGTGCTCCGAGTTGAGCTTTGAACGATGCGAGCCATGTGGCATCATTTCAGGCCGCGGGAATGTCATCGACGTACATGGCGATCATGGCGAAAACGTGGCCGGTGCGGTAGATGTAGATGCACGGGTCGGAGACGCATTGTTGCCATCCATGGTCGACGAGCCATGCACGAAGTAGCATGTTGAACTCGCGGGGGGCTGTTGGAGGCCGTAGAGGCAGCGCTTGAGGTGACACACTTTGGACGTGCCATAGGTTAAGCCGAGGGGCTGGCGGATGTACACGTCTTCCCGGATGGGAGCGTATAGAAACGCTGTGTCGATGTCAAGCTGGCAGAGTTCAAGGTGGCGAGCGGCTGCGATGGTCAAGAAGAGGTGCAGGCTGGCCATGCGGATGACTGGGGAGAACGTCTCTGTGTAGTCCAGTCCAGCGCGTTGGCTGCACCCCTTGGCGACGAACCGCGCTTTGAAGCGGGAGACGTCGCCGGCGGTATCCGACTTGACTTTCAAGATCCACATGTTGTTAACGACCATTCGGAGGGGGAGGTCCACAAGATCCCACGTGCCGTTGGTGATGAGAGAGGAATACTCCTACTGCATAGCGGCTTGCCACTCGGGGGCTTGGGCGCTGTCCAGCGCAGCCCGGTAGGATTTCAGTTCCACACACTCCCGGGCGGAGAGGAGGGCGACGGTAGTAGGGGACGTGCGTGCAGGTGCGTGCGGGGGACCCGTGATAAGGTCGGGAACGTGAGGGTGCTCAAATATGTCCTCTTGAGCTTTGCCTTGGTCAATATCACAACACGCCGTCACGAGGGTCGGGGGTAGTCGGACAAGTGGGCAACCATATCGCCGTATCGAATGGGGTGTGAGCGGAGCCGAGCATGGCGAGGAACTGCGCGGGGGGGGGGGGGGGGGGGGGGAGGGGCGTTGGTAACGTGAGGTCAATGGGGTGGGATAGGGGTGAGGCGGCGGGAACGTCTGCCGAAGAGTCGGTGATGACCGAGTCGACTGAGGGTTGTGTGCCGAAGCTTGGGGTGTCTTCCCGAAAGACAAAATGGACGGAAGTGGTGATGCGACGCGTTTCCGGGTTGTCGACACGGTACCCGGGTGCGTCAGGGGGATAGCCCACCATGACGCCGCGAAATGCTTTTTCACTGAGTTTCCGACGTTGTTTGTCGGGCACCTTGGCGAAAACGGCGCAGCCGAAGACGCGGAACTTGGAGGCGTCGGGCACAGACGACGTAAGGAGTGTGAGGGGGACGCCACCATTGGGTCCGACCGAGCGACTGTACGTGCGGTTGCAAAGGTACCCAACAGTGCTGACGGCACACGATCACATGGAGTTGGGAACGGCCATGTTGTGGAGCATCGCCGACGCATTGTCCCGGATAGTGCGCCAAGGACGTTCGGCTTTGCCGAGCATGTGGTGGGCGTATGGGGCAGAGAATTGGACCCCGACGCCGATTTGTGCGCACATCCGGCGAGTGACAGCAACTTCAAACACAAAGTCGGAGTCAAACTTGAGGACTGGTGCGAACGCGCCCGACTGGGAGTGATGGCGGGCATGCAATTGTTTGATGTCCAAGAGGATTGTTTCCAACTCCGAACATGCGTCGTCTTTAGACTTAAGGAACCGCACCCACATGTAGTTGGTGTGGTGGTCGATGACGAGCAAGCATTAGCGGAGGCCATGTGGGGAGGGGACATTGACTGGTCCCCAGAGATCAGCGGACATGTTGAGGAGGGGGCGGGATGGTTTCGCGCAAGCGGCGGTGTTGCGCGGTGCAGCTGTGGCTTTGTGGAATGAGCAAGAGTCGCAAGAAACTTTGTTTACATAGCTAGCTAATACAAGGCTAGTCGGGACACCGTGAGTATGATGGGCATGTAGGCTTTGCATGTTCAGGTGTCCAAACCGACGGTGCCACTGTACGGGATCACACTGGGCAGTAAGGGCAACCCGAGGTGAGGGGTCAGGTGCCGACGTTGCGGATGGGCTTGAAGGGAGCTCCGGCTGGTGGGGAAGGAGGTAGAGACCGTTTTCGGACGGTTCTAGCACACCCATGCATGTGGGTACCAAAAGCATACTAGTGTCAGAGTTAGAGGGGAAGATGAATTCACATCCGCTGAGCGTTTGCATCCAGCTGACACTAAGAAGTCTGCCGATACGCTGAGCGGAGCGAGATGGTAGGTCGGGGGTGTAGAGAGCATACACAATGCGGTGAATAAGCTGGCCAGAGGCAAGTCTAACAGAAATCCGCACTGAGCCACTGCCCTTAACGTCAACGCCGACTCCTCCCACGCGAGAGGGAGCGGAGGGGGGTGTAAACTTTACGAAGTCATCTCGGAACGCGGTGAGGTTAAACGAGCAAGCGGAATCAACGACCCAAAACTGTGATAGGTTACGACTTGAGGCGAGGGAAGAGGAGAATGCCACAGAGCTGAAAGGGACACTCACCTCATCGTCATCGTAGTCATCCGCGCAGTCCTCGAGGGTGAGTAAGATGTCGGTGTCATCGGCGGGGACGTCGTCGGCATGGACGTCGCTCAGCACAGCAGCGTGAGCAGAGGTAGTGCCACCGGGGGCGCCGTACTTCTTGACGGTCATCTTACGCTTTGCGAGGTTCCACTTAAGGAAAGCGTCATCAGGGTAGTGCCGCGGACATGAGGTGGTTTAGGCTGCCACAAACGCCACATTTGTTGGGTCGACTACCACGAGGATAACGGTGTGGTTGGCCTCGACCGCTGTGCGAGCCGCGGCCCGCAGCGACGAACGCGAAGATGGGAGGGGGTGATGCGACCGGAGCGGGTGTGTCCGGGGCAGGGTCGTCGTCCATGTTGTGCGCGAGGTGGAGGATGATGGCCATCACTTCATCAGCCGACAATAGGTAGTTTGGGTCAAATGCTTTGATGACCCATTGTTTCGCTTGACCGTGTGGGCCGCTGCTGGAAATACCGCGCAACATGAGGAGACCGAGGTTCTGGGGATGGATGGCAGCGGAGCCATCAACCATTTGGCACGTCTCGTTGTAGTCATCAAAGGTATGGCGCATAGAGTGGACATAGTCACTGAGGGACGGGCCATGGCGCTGTGTGACCATCACGTTCTTCAAGAGGGACAGGGAGTGAGCAAAAGACCGACACTCGAGGCGTTCACACAGGATGTCCCACGCGGCAGCGGCGCAGTCACGGCGGGCCGGAGAAACGCATTTCATCGCTTGGTCAGCACGCTGATTCGCGCTGGATGCAAGGAGGAGCAGCGTGTAGGCGTAGTGTTGCGCTTGTTCGTCCAGCCAGACGCCGGAGTCGCGGATGGCCAACTGCGGAATGAGATATGCGGCCTTGATGGAGAGGAAATTAAGGAAGGTCCTATTCCACTGCTTGAAGTCCGTGGTCGGGACCATGACGGGGACACCGACATAGTCATGGACCGGTTGAGGGCTTCTTTGTCGAAGCTGGGGGCTTCGTGTGCCGCTCGGCCGATGACTACCGGGTCAATGGTTGGGCGACGACCGCCACGGGTGGTGTGGTCGCCACGCTGAGCTGGGGAGAATGCCGTCCATGGAAGGGAGGAGGTGGACCACAGGGAAAGGGAGAGCGGCCGGCCATGGTATGCGGCGGGCTGTAGGGGTGCGGGTGGCCACGGGAGGGGGGGACGAGGTGAGAGCGCGCCTCTGGGATGAGAGGTCCGGGGTTGTAAAGAGCATATCCAGCGGGGGGGTATGGTGGGTTTGGTGGGAGGTGATCAACCGGTAGCTCGTGACGCGAGGGCTCGCGGTGCGCATCGGGACGGCGTTGTGCGTCGGTGGGGTCGCCAACAGGAGCTGCAGCGGTATCAGCAACGGAGGCCGTTTGTGCGTCCAATTGGGCGTAGTCAAGATGGGGATGCTCAAGCAGGGGGAGGATGTGCACGTCGTGGCCGTCCCGAAAGGGTTCGAGCTGCGCATCGCGGCGGCGTTGAGCGACAGGGGTGTCGGGATTAGCAACCGCAGCAGCAACATCAGCAACGTCGGCCGACTGCGAGTCCACGCGAGCGTTAATGAGCGCCATTTGCTCAAGGACGAGCGCGAGAGTATCCGGGGTGCGATCGACAGTGCTCTGCTGAGAGCCGAGGTCGGGGGAAGCAGGAGGCGAAACATACGGAGAGTCGGCAGAGCGAGTTTTCGGCGCCATTTCGACAGAGGGCGAAAAAGAAAGAGCGGAATAAAAAACAGGCAGCGGTAAAAACCGCTAGCCGGACTTGTGCCTAACATTGGTTTCAGAGAGACGGCATGATGCCCGCCGACCCCTCGGCCTGACGCCCCTTGGTGTCTCAAAGCACCTTTTCTGTATCCTTCACCCAGTGTGGGGCACAAGTCTAGGCCAAGGCCAGGACAGGTGGAGCGCTGCGCTGGCGGCTGAGTCGCTAAGATAATCTTAAAATAAAAAGGTAAGCTAGGGTTGTCGGGCAACATGTGGATGCGTATTCACCCGATAGTGCGCCCCCTCCTTCTCTAGCTTGGACATGTGTGCACCCTATCCACACACGACGAGTGCGTCGGTGTGGGTGGATGTCTGTCGCCTTCGAGTAGCTTACGTATGAGGGGTGGAGATGGGTTTTAAGTCGCAGTGTATACTGGCGATACCGCCGACTACAAGGTGAAAGCACTAAGTGTCTACATAAACTTGCCTTCTGCGGTAGAGCTGTCGATCGCAACTCACCGAACAAGGTTGTCGCGCGTGAGTGACGTGAGGCGGGGGCCCATACCCTATTGAACCATGCAAACACGTTAGTGTGGAAGATAACTCACGCAAATGTAGTTGCAGTCACAGTCACGCAAACAAGACAATCACAAAGATGACCAGCCTACAAGCGTGGTGTCGGGACAACAGAAGTGTGTGAGCTGTAGCCTAGCGACAACTCTGTACCGAGTCAAACAGTTTATCGGTATGTCCGATGTAGACATGTACTAATCATATCTAGAGTAGCTTACATTAGCTATCTACAACTAATGCGTATAGGGTATTATTTACAACACACCCGGTCTTTGAGGTCAGCCGTGTAGCCCTTAGCATCCAAGAGGGGGGGGGACCGTGCGCACTCACCGGATGGACCTGCGTGCGTCTACGCCGAATAACGGAGACGACGCCCAAATGGGCGGCACAGCGCATCCACATGGCTCAATATCGCTTGTTGGGTGGTGTCGTCGCGTGGTGGGGTGGATCGTGACAGCCGGTGAATAGTTTGATTACAAGGAACTTCGGGTTGTCCGATTTCGACCCATCCCCTCCGAATTCGGCATGATGACCACTAAGCCGCCCGCACACCCTCGGCTACGTCAAGACCTCGGCTCCTAAGGTGTTAGCCCGATGGTTGGCCCTAAGGGCAACCCCACACTGCCGTATCCATGCCCAATGTAACGGCGGGTGGCTAGTCAGACAAGGGTGGATATAAACCAAAATTAACAAGTACGTTTGGAATTCTACGCTGATACTTTATGAAAATGAAAATGATATACGAAACTGCCGATCTAATGGTTGCTATCTCTAGGCGTTTCCGTACCGCCATCTAGGTCTTTTAGGTTTAGGGTTTACGCTGTGTACCACTATATCCAGACTCTATGTTGGAAGTAACAACCCAATATCAAGCATACAACTATTCAAAATAGTAATGCCGTTTATCTCTAGGATGCGTGGCGGTTTGCGCATACCACTCGAGGGCTTGATGAGCCAATCTCGCCATCATGCGGGTGTCGGGCCTACATGTCCTTTGCTCATGTACGACGACTCCGGTCGTGCCGGATATCGGGGGCGGGGGGGGGGGGGGGGGGGGGGGGGGGAGGGGGGGCAAAGCGAAAACCCCCTCGCTCGGGTTGTCGACGATCCCGACTCCATCCACTCACTCCCTAGTCCGGGATGAGTGATGTTCCCGTCGCAATTGTTCTCCTAGCAAAGGCTTCCCCGGTCGTGGACTCAACTTCCATTGCGCTAATTTCGAGGAGCTTGCTTCCTACGGTCAGCGGACCAACCTCGAGCCAACTATCGGGGGAAATTGGAAAAAAAACGGCAACGTCCGTCTAAGCTATCACTTTACTGCAAGTCTCTTCTCTTTCTCAAACACTTGCCGACCGCGCATGGCCGCACACAACGCAGCAAGGTTCTAGTTCGCTAAATAACGGCCACGCTAGATATGATGGATCCACCTGATCCGGATCCACGCTATGCAATATGTAGCGAAAACAAAGGCCCGCGGTTATGTACAACTATTGTCTAAATACCGCAGAGGTGGTTGACGTCGATGACGGGTGTGTGTAGGCTAGTGTGTTAGCCGCGGCAACGGGCATGATTGATTGCGACTATGGATTGTTATAGCGGGAGATCGCGGCGGGCGTGGCTCAAGCAATGCAATGAAGTACTAATTTCCCTCCGACTGATTTAATGTTCACTTCGCCAATGTGAATAGGAAACACAATTGCGCACGTGTGCCGTAGGGCGGGACCTTTTAAGCACGATTTGTAATCATGCTTGTAATCGAACTTGTATTGAAATTGCAAATCGTTTATGAAATTGAAATCGTTTACAACAATACCAGTATAAACCGGCTGCTGTCTATGGGCCCCCCGTGCTAAGCCAATGTGGACTCATAAGCGTGAGATAGACCGTGAACCACTAATCCCAACCTCTCCATTGGCAATGACGATACCGTCTAAAACAAACACGTAACCATGTATTTACTATTTTTTTATCTATACGTTTATTTTCTTTCGATACAGTATGAAAACAAAAGTGTCGATATTCTCCACGATACGCGGCTTGCTCCAACCGCTGCGGGGATTCTGATCAACGAGGCTGGTAAGCGAGAGCTGGTCGAGGCGAACGTGCCTGACCTCGGGTACCGTGCGATTCCGGTCATGCCGGAGCTAGGGGGAAAGGCATGTGAAAAACCCCCTCGCTCAGATCTTTGTCGGTCCCGTCTCGATCCTTGCTCTTCCCCGCCCGAGGTAGTAGTTGCTCCTCCCGACGCACTTCGCCACCTAGCCGAGTCTTCCCTCCTCCCTCGGGGGCTGGGAAGAGTAAATAATTAAGCTGAAGACGGTGTCCGGCTGGCTCTCTTGCCCCCGTGCTAGACTTTCTCATGTCCCATGTCCTTGTTCCGTCTGTTTCCAACACCCATCTGATCGCGCTGTGGCCGGCTGTACCCTCCCCCGGTGGTTTACGTTGTTAGGGGGCCGCCTTTACGAGCAGTGTGCCGTTACGATAACCCTAGGCATACTGCCTGAGGCAGCCTGTCGATAACCGGGTACCGACTAGGGGAGGGGTGGGTCGGACACATGGATCGAGTCGCCAAACCACAAAAGATTATGGGTACGGGAATATTTTTCCAAAAGACCCCGTACCGGCCGCTCCTCCGACCGCGACCCACCTCCGTTCTGCGTAGCTTTAGGCCTCGCCCCCAGGGTAGACTTAAAACTCTCGCAAGGCTGGCGGCTGCTAGCGAGCGCCGAGCCCTAGCGCTGCTTCCCAGCCGTCCGCCGCCAGTTCCAACACCCTCGTCCCACCGCTGATCCGTCCGTGCCTATCCTCGCCAAAAGACAATCCGCAGACATCGTTCCCGCCGCGACGGGAGAGTATTTGTGGGTATTTAGTTGATAAAACAACATGTCGGACTGCCCGAGCGGGAGATCCATTTGCCGGTGTACGGATATTATATTTTTCCAAAACCTTCCGTACATGGCTTCCCGACAGCTGCTGATCCTGCGATCGCAGCTGTCGGTACCTCGTTCAGCCCCCTACCGTGCCAAGCATGGCACGGCTACGGGGTTACTAGCGCCCACCGCGTGGAGGTAGAGGTAGGTGCCGACGGGCCCGCGAGCGCACCCGCCTCCGGGGCCGCCGCCGCTGCGCCGCCGGCGGGCGCCAATCGAACTTGTACTCCACCATGCGGGTTCACACGCACTTGGTTTTATATGACCCTTTTATAATGCGATCATCGGCTTTAATGCTCTTCATGTTGGTACTTTGGGTTCCTATCTTTGTGACGCTTTGTATGAGGGCAATGATGATGCTGTGGCATGCCTTCATTTTCCTCGGGCTGAGGTTTTTTTTTCTCGTCTTTTTGCTTGGTGGCCTCCACTGCCTTTTCATGTAAGAATGTTCATAAATATCGGCTTTATTCGTACATTTAGCGACCGGGAGCCAAAAGAATATGCCAAAGATGACACATTGCTGCATTTTGGATAAACATGCACTAACATACCCATTCAAAGGTGTCATTTCTAAACACCACTTCACCAAACAAGGGGGGGGTGAGTTGCGCGAGCCAATTGGCGATCGCAAAGGCAAAAGGCGGCTACTACTAATTAGAGGAATTGCTTTAGAGGTTAAGCAAGTGGGTGTCCGCCGCGGACATTCTATTGCGCTTGTTGTGACACTTTACTCTCCGCGTTGCCTCATGCGGACGCAACATGGTACATTAACTACTAAAATATTTTACAAATGTAAGAATTTTGATATTGGGAGTCAGACTATGTCATATAGTAACCAGCCGCAGGTCGGCTTATGTTACCAAGCTGAGGGTGTGGCGACTAGCCATCCGAAGAAAAAGGTAGGCTGCCGGTGATTTGCTTATGGCACGGTCGACGTACTTGTTGATGACAACATCGTTGGTCTTCGACCAGCCGCACATGAAGCGAATCTTGGTGAGGGATGCATCAATGCGGCGGTGGACGCCACGCCCTTCCGTAGGCTATGCGATGTCCACTTGAATTGTGTGTGTCTGGGGGGGGGGGGGGGTGTTGCATTTACGTCGTTGCAAGCCTCCCGAATTTACTATGTGATGGTCCTTGCCGTCCACGCGTGCGGTGTCTCGTCGCCTAAGTTGGCCCAGAAGGCGGTAGGCTGGGGTCCGTCGTAGGAATGGGATTAGAAACTCGTGCGTCCCGTGGCGAACCCCTCTAGTAGATCCGCGAGTAGTGATATTGCCGACATTGGGATTTGTAGGAACGGCTTTGTCATATGCTCTCCTACGTCTGTCCCCCGCTGGTTCTCGTACAAATATAATATTACCTCCCGCTCGGTTGACTGCGTTGTCGCCCACGTAGCATAGCACTCCCGTTTCCTCAAGTGAAGAAAAATAGTTGGTTCAGACTGCACGTATCGCGCGGAAGGTCTTGATATGTACGAGGTTGTCCGGCTGCCATATTAACGCGGCGCAGTGACGGTGGGCATGTAGCAACAATTATTGGACGGTGGTTGCCGGGATTGGGACGCGAACGTCCGGGTCGGCGATGGACTTTTGCTGTATGGCGAGTTCACGACGTGCGTCGGTGACAAGTGGTCCTAGCGCCACGGGCTCCTTCGGGTAGTCGCAAAAAATACTTATTAATTGTTGAGAAGTACGGTTGTAAGCGGATGACCGCGAGAGTGTCTAGTTGCTAGGCGTAGCATGTCACTAGTGCCTTCTCCGGCGTAAAAGGCGATGAGCCGACGTATCGCGGTGCCGTAGTTGTCATAGGTGGTGGGAACAAGGGAGCCCGTGAGGAGGTTGAGCACGAGGTCGCGCAAGTCGCCCGTTCCGACGGACGCTCCAATTCATGTGGTTGAGCATCGAGGCGTGCGAAGGTGCGTGGGCTGAAGGCTCGATAATACGATATCTGACCGGGGCGGAGGTGTTATAGTTGTTGTCCGCTTTCGTCTGGACGTGGCTGGGACGAGGCGAGGACAAACGGGCGGGCGGGGCTGGATTTACTGTCCCGCTTGTCATGTAGATCCAGGACGGTGTGGTACGTGAAACGCTGTGACGCTCTAAATGGGCAGTCCTGCGGCCTCGTATGCTCCGCGCTTGCCCGGAAAGAATGAATATCGGGATGGAGGGTACATGATGTGTTCGTCGGCTAGCTCACCTAGTAGTTGGCACCATTGCTTGCCGGCCAATACGATGTGATGACGCTGTCCGCGGCGCCATATTAGCGTACAACTTTCGGAAGAGGTCGGGTAAGAGTAGCCACGGCGACTTGCACGAATTGGTTTCCGAGGTCCATAGCTCGTCGAGTAGATGGAGACAATCCACGGCTTTGCAGTTTGGGTCGCCCCATCGTAAGTTGTAACGTGGAAGTTGAGCGTTACCCTATGTGACGAGTGTGTTAATGGAGTGTGGGCCCCGCAACGAATCCAAATAAGTAAAACGCGAGGGTTGGGTTGCTAGTCGTCCTTGTATGTTTCCCGGCTGAGCGTGTTGGCCTAGAAGTTCGCCGCGAATGCCGATGTTGTTGGTGTCGATCAATTCCCAAAGTTTTCAAAGTACGTCCATTATAGGCGGCAATCTTGACGTGAGGTGGCTGAGCATCGCCACCATTGCTTGGCGGTCTTCGCATAGGAGTACTTTCCAGCTGCGGAGGAATGGCAGGAACGATATGACGGCGAGTCGCACGGCTTTCAACTCCTTCAATGTGATGTGCTGCTCGTGATGGTCGGGCTGTGGCCATAAACCCCGTGCTTCAAGTTGCCCGTTCAATACAGCTCTCCAACCGTAACCCGAGTTGTCGCAGTGCATGTTAAAGGTTTCGATCGGGGAAAAGATGGAGCGGCCGTTGTTGGTGGAGGGGAGTTGCGTCCACCAATGGAGGTCTCGGCGCAGCAAGTAAGTGAGTTTCACCCGGTAACCCATCATGTCCGCGTAGCGAGTAAGTTGTGTAGCTCGCGGAGATAGAAGCGCGTTGCATGGATTGAGAGGTAGAGGTACTGAGCTTTTCTGGCGAGCTGTTGGGCGGACAGCCAACGGGCGTCCCGGGTAGCGCGTTGCCGTATAGCGTAGTGTGGCGGTTAGCCTCTGAAAGCTAAACGCTAGCACAAATCTGTTCTGTCTGTCTAGCTCTGTGTCGTAAGATTGCAAAATGATGTTGTCGAGAGGCAATTGATGAAAGATGTTTCACTGCTGTACTTGGGCAGTAGATGTTGTAAATGAACAAAGGAATTGTTAAAAGGTTCTGTCACCTCCCTCTACTGCACTGGGCTTAAATAGGTTTCAGCCCAGACTAGTTACGCCTGCAAGCTTCGCTTACGTGTCAGGCGCTAGTGCTGCTCAACCGTCGTCATCTGTCCTCGAGACGCGGCCTGCCTAGCATTGGGTTTCACGACGCGGCTCCTTCTGCATTGAAGAGCTCGTTCTGGCGCGTCATCTGGCTAGTTAGATTAATTATGCATATCTGTACGTACCGGGAGGTACTGGTCGTACTGTAGCATCAGCACCATTACAATATTGCAGTAGCGACGTACCCACGAGTATACGTCCGTCCTGTGGAAAAGCACGAATTGGAATCCGTAACGAGTACCTGTACAATGTCCTGCAATGTACTGTTGCAGGACTGTACTCGTCACACTCGTACCCTCCCCCTCTTGACAGATCAATGAGGCCGCCGCGAGGCAGACCTCCGTGGTTCTTGGCTCCTTTACTGAAGCAGTTACTGGGACTCAGGAATGCGCGCTGGGTGAGCGTGCATGAAGTCAATGTACGCCTGAGTCTTGGCGAACTTGCGCCATTGGGGCGTCTCCAAGAATTCTTGTAACGCAACTGTTCGATGCACCTCGTTCAATCGGTGCCAGACAGGTGGAATGTCGTCATCACTGAAGTGCGTCATGAAGAGCAAATATTTGCCTCGTCGTCCAGGTAACGACTTGATGCACACAGCAGAGATGTGTGAGACGTCGAACTCCTCGTCGTCTCCTTCAGGGACAGTCACCGGGACAGCTGGCCGTAGCAGAGCGGTAGAGCAGGGTCTTAAGTTGTTAACGTGGAACACAGGATGTAAGCGTACTGTCGCTGGAAGTTTTAATCTGTAACTGTGTTTTCCAATCTGCTCCTCCACTGAAAAAGGGCCAAGCTGTCTGTCTCTGAGTTTCCTGTTCGGTTGTCCTCGCAGAAAAAGATTTGCTGTGACGACTGACACCTTGTCTCCCTTAGCGAAGTGTGGCGCTGTAGACGGTTCTGTGCGCGCTTGCATCTCGTTCTTGTGTAGCTGTAACACTGAGCGTACCAGGGTGTGCACTTCCTGTAACAATCTCAACCGTTCTGTTGCGTCTTGCGAAAAAGGAATCGATGGTCGCATGCTGAAGAGCAGGTCAGGAGGCTCCTCAGGAGAAAAACCAAAGTTAGCCTCGAACGGCGTGTGCTCAATTCCGAGTGCACGCGAAGCGTTGTACGCAAACTCCACTTGCGGTAAAAGTGTCGACCAGTTAGAGCCATCATAGCAACAGAAGCAACGAAGAAGCTGCTGAAACGTGCTGTTCACGCGCTCTGTCAGTCCGTCTGTTTCTGGGTGTCGGCTGGTAGACATGTTTAGTCGCGTTCCAAGGCGTCTCCACAATGTCTGCCAGAAGGCGCTGACAAATTTCGGGTCGCGGTCACTGATCAGCACACGGGGCAGTCCATGTAAACGGTAGACTCCCTGTAAAAACAAAGTTGCAGTTTCTTCGGCAGTAATCGACTCTGTGCATGGCAGAAAATGGGCCATTCGAGTTAGATGGTCTACTACAATCAGCACACTGTTAAAGCCGTTGCTCTCAGGCAAGTGTGTCAGGTAGTCAAGACCAACTGTGTGCCACGGTCTGGGTGGAACAGGTAATGGGTAAAGAGTCGCAGCCATCTGCGGTCGAATCTTCGCTCGTCGGCACACGACGCAGCGTTCACAAAAATCTTTCACGTCTTGGCGGATTCGTTTCCACCAGAATCTGTCGAGTGCTTTAGCAAGAGTGCTAGCAACTCCTCTGTGACCGGCTGACGAACTTTCGTGCAGCTCTGCGATCAATCTCAGTCGGAGCTCAGAGTTCTGTGGAATACAGAGGCGATTGAGACGCCAAAAGTACCCGTCTCTGGCTTCTATCCGGCTGTCTCTTGTCCACTCACCATCGTCCCCATAAAACGAATCTCGTGAGAACCCCTCGCGAATGAGATCAGCGAACTCAGGGCTCAGCTGCAACGCGTCAACAGTCAGTGAATTTAACTGTGCGTCTTCAAACAGCAGCTGGGACTTCCGTCGTAATTCTCGATCTGACGGAACCTCGCCATCCCAAAATAAGGGTACTGTGGCCTGAGGTACGAAGTCTGGTCGCCGGCTTAACGGGTCAGCTTCGTTCAGAGCTCCCTTGCGATATGCAAGTGTCATCGAGCCCACAAACGGTTGCAAATCCCGCAGGTATCTTGCTTGCCGCTTGTTCAGCCTGTTGTTCGGTTGCCTGAGCAGGTGCCGCAGTGTGTCGTGGTCTGTTACGACAAGGAACTTAGAACAGCCTTCAAGATAGCACCTCCAATGCTTGACAGCTTCGCATACGGCCAAAGCTTCTAAGTCGTACGCAGAGTAAGTGTTACCACGCTCAGCTGGATTCAGCTTACGCGCCCAGTAAGAGACTGGTTGAAGACCGCCTCCTTGGTCTTGCAACAGGACTGCTGCAATCCCCACTGTTGAAGCATCTGTAGCTACGGTGAACGTCGCGTCCGAGCCGACCTCCGGAAGGATCAGGCATGGCGCGGAAATGAGCCGTAACTTGAGAGTCTCGAAGGCTTCCAAACAGGCAGGCGTCAGCGTAACCTTCTGTGGCTGGGACTTCCGCAGTAAGTCCGTCAATGGAGCCGTAAGGTCGCTAAAATGGTGTATAAATCTCGCATAGAAGTTGCAGAACTGTACGAAACTGCGAACCTCCTTCTGCGTCTTGGGCACTGGCCAGTCTGCAACGGCCTCGACTTTCTTTGTGGAAACCGAAATTTTCCCGGCTGACACAGTGTAGCCCAGATACTCCATTTCTTGCAATCCGAAGAAGCATTTCTTAAGGCGTAATTTCAGCCCTTCCTCCTTGAATCGCTGTAGCACTAGACGCAGGTGCTCCAGGTGCTCTTCCAGAGTTCGACTGTAGATACAGACGTCATCCAGGTAGACTGTCACGAACTTATGTAAAAAGTCGCGAAGTATGTCGTTCATCATCCTCTGAAATGTAGCTGGTGCATTACACAGCCCAAACGGCATGGCGACCCATTCCATTAAGCCATCAGGGGTCTGAAAAGCCGTCTTGTGAACGTCCTGATCACGCACTCGAACTTGCCAGAATCCAGAAGCGAGGTCGAGGTGTGTGTAAAAGTTCGCGTCCTTAAGTTCGTCCAGTGTGTCGTCCACACGCGGTAGCGGGTAAGCATCTTTACGCGTAACCTCGTTAAGACCGCGGTAGTCAATGCACAGACGTAGCGAGCCATCAGCTTTCCGCACAAAAAGAATTGGCGAGCCGAATTCACTGTAGCTGGGGCGTATCAACCCAGCTTCCACTGCGTCTTTAAGCTGTCGATTAAGCTCAGCGCGCTCTGCGGGTGACAATCTGTTCAGACGTTGACGTCGCATCGGGCCAATTGTTTCAATGGGATGATCCCACTGTCGGCTTACAGGTGGAGAGTCGACAGGTCGCAGTAACTCCGGGAAGTCATCAAAGAGTAAAGACCGGAAGTTATCACGTTGTTCTGCTGTTAGTTCCTCTCCAGTGTGAAAGTCTGTCGTTTGTTCAGCGACTGACGTAAGTTCAATGACGTAAAAATCAGCATGACGTCCTCTGCTGCGGCGCGTCTTGCGCATGAGCTTCTGAACTTTCGTAGACGACAGGAGTAGACACTCAGGGCGTCGTTCCTCGAGTGTAGTCTCCACAGCTGTGCCGTCCATTAGTGTAAAAATTCTGGTTGTACCAAATTGTAAAGAGGCCTGTTCGTCATCAAGCCATGGTAAACCCAGGATTAAATCAGCTGTGCGTAAATCACGTAAGACATAAAAAGTCCGGTGAAACTCGTGTCGAGCCAGCTCAAAAGTGACGTCGCAGACTGTCGTAGAAGTCACTCGTTGTCCATTAGCGAGTCGAACTGGGGTTTTACTGGCAGACTTCCGAGTCTGTAAAGCAAAGCGTCGTACAAAGTCCTCTGACACAAAATCAAGTGTCGCAGCACAGTCCACTAATCCAGAAATGTGGTGTCCGCCATCAGGAGTTTTCACAGTCAGCTCAGTTCGAATTAACGGGCGAGCTTCCGTGAGGTCAGTCAGTAGGGCTGTAGCTGTCGAAGAAAATTGTCGCAGCGTAGCGATGGACTGTTCCGAGTCGTCTGTTGGTACAGGTACCGAGTCGGGTTGATCAGGTGCTGTAGGTTCTGGTGAGTCGTTAAACGCACAATCTGCGTCGACTAACCACAGCTGTACAGGCCAAGGGGCTGGAGCAACCACCTCCTGTTGCGCTGGATTCTCCAGTGACTGACGTGTAAAAAGCTGTGTCCTTGCTGGGAATTCTTGATAGAGTTTCCAGTGCTTAGTCACCTGAGTAAATTTCGCCCACTTCGGTAGTACAAATACAGCCATCGTAGATGTCGGAGATGTTCGACGACAATCCTCAAAATGCTGCGCAATCTGCTCAGCTAACTCCCAGGGTGGGTTGATGAACACCCTCTCTCCTGTTAAGTCTCTGTCTAGAATCGAGTCACTCGGCGAACAGTGAGGTAAGTCACCGTGCGAGTTAAGACCTTCATCATCAGCACATCCTTCCAACGTGAAGTTGAATCGTGCATGCAGAGGGTCAAAGACTGAGTCAACCAGTTTCCAATCAACTGAACGTCTGGTTACAGGTTTACGACTCTGTCTCTGCTTAGTCTGACGACGACGACCTGCTACTTGCGTTACAGGTGTCGCAACTGTAGTCGATGGAGATGTCGAAGGAGTCTCGACGACCTCTGTCGCTAACAGTGTCTCAGAATGAACAGTAGATGTAGCCGGCTGCTCCAGTTCATTTGTAGAACAGCCTTGCCACCATCATTGCTTCTTAGGTTGCATTGGTGCCTTGCCTTTGAACTCCGGGCATTGGAACAAACGGTGTCCCTTCTTGTGGCACTTGAAGCAAAGTCCTTCGTCCATGTGTCGCTTACGCTCCTCAGCTGTCATTGCATTTGCGATTGAATTAAAATCTTCGCGACCGGATGGTTGACCACGTCCACCATTGTTGCCACCACGACCACCATTGTTACCACCTCCACGTCCACGTCCGCGGCCTCGTCCACGGCCACCCTTGTTACGTTTCCAGACGTTAGAGGCTTCCTCAAAAGGGTCTTCAAGGTTGCGCTTGCGAGAGGACTGGGTAGATGGTCCAGCAGCAGACCTTGCATTGCCTAGTTCCGGCGAGTCTGTCACGACGTCATTCAGAAAGTTTTGTAGCTCCGCGAGCGTAATCTGGTAACCTAGTTGCGCTCGGTGTGATCTAGCCAGTCTCTGGAGGTCCACGTTTGCAAGGCCAGTAATGAAGCGTACACACTGTACCTCCGCTGTCAGGTCTTGACGAGAACGGCGTAAGTAGTCGTTGTACTTCTTAGTAAAAAGCGCGTAACTCATCGTGTTGCTCTGCGTAAAACTTAGCAAAGCGTTAATTGCGTCATCCTGAATGTTCGGAAGAAACGTAGACTTGCGTATCTCCGCAACAAGCTCGTTGTACGTAGATGGAATTGGAGGATGATTTTTCCGGTTCAACCACCATCCACCAAGGAGTCCAGAAAACTGTGAAGTAACCCAGAACACTGCATCGTACGAGTCAGCTGCAATCCCAAGCATTACAAAACGCTGAGGCTGAGCTTCGAGCCAATCCTCCAGTACAGGTGGGTCTTGACCATTCTGGTACGGTGAAGTAATGGCAGCCTTACGCTGAGTCTCCGTAAGAGTCACAGATAGTCCTGCCAAGTTGTGGGTAGGCATCGGCATTCCCACTCGTAAATCTGTAGGTCCCACTCCAGTCAGTCGGTTGATGTGTCCAACAATCAGCAGCCAGACAGAACCAGAGTCGACCGTTGTAAACCGGGGGTACATGTGGAGCTGTCTCGGGATAGACGTGTCTTCATGCATGACTGGAACATGTTGTGTCATTGCTCGATAGAAAGATTCCCACTGAGTCACGTAACCAAAGTGAAGTAAATCACTCTTGTGCTTCTCAGCACGAAGTAACCCAGTCTGTGCAGGCGTAAGTGTCAGACCGTCAGTGTTGATGGTTTCCGGGACGACGTAAGTGCCATCCGGATTAACTGTCGACTGTTCCAAAACAACCTGCTCGACCTGAGCAGGTGTACGTAAGTTGCTCGTAGCAAACAGGACAGGAATAGACGCAGAGTACACGTAAACAAGCTGTCGTCCTTGAGGTAGCGTAACGTTCACAGGTTCACCACTCAACAGCGTCAAATCATCCGGTGTCAAAACAAGACCGGTCTCCTCGTGTAACTCGCGAATAGCAGCGTCGACAGGCTCTTCGTTGGGTAAGACAGAGCCAGCAGGGAACCAAGTTCTACCAGTACGAGGCTCACGCTGAAACACCAACTTCAAGTCCGACCGTTTAGTTCCTCCAACGTGAATTACCAACACCACGTAATGACCAGCTCCAAGAGAAGCCATCTCAACTCAATCAAACAACGTCGAGCAGTTCAATAAGCGAACGAAAGCGTGCGTCGACCAAAGAGCTCCGAAACCAGTGTGGCGGTTAGCCTCTGAAAGCTAAACGCTAGCACAAATCTGTTCTAGTCTGTCTAGCTCTGTGTCGTAAGATTGCAAATGATGTTGTCGAGAGGCAATTGATGAAAGATGTTTCACTGCTGTACTTGGGCAGTAGATGTTGTAAATGAACAAAGGAATTGTTAAAAGGTTCTGTCACCTCCCTCTACTGCACTGGGCTTAAATAGGTTTCAGCCCAGACTAGTTACGCCTGCAAGCTTCGCTTACGTGTCAGGCGCTAGTGCTGCTCAACCGTCGTCATCTGTCCTCGAGACGCGGCCTGCCTAGCATTGGGTTTCACGACGCGGCTCCTTCTGCATTGGAGCTCGTTCTGGCGCGTCATCTGGCTAGTTAGATTAATTATGCATATCTGTACGTACCGGGAGGTACTGGTCGTACTGTAGCATCAGCACCATTACAATATTGCAGTAGCGACGTACCCACGAGTATACGTCCGTCCTGTGGAAAAGCACGAATTGGAATCCGTAACGAGTACCTGTACAATGTCCTGCAATGTACTGTTGCAGGACTGTACTCGTCACAGTAGGGTCCGGGATATACTTGCGATGGCGTGGATTTTCGAAGTAGGGGCTTTGGGGATGGCTTGGGTATCGTTAGCGACTAGCTCGTGGGTATGCGGGTAGTGTTCATCGCGGGGTTCGGGACTGGTCTCGCATGTGTCACATAAATACTTATGTTCGACGGCAAAAATATTAGTTGACGCATCGCCATACCATCGGAAGATCGGATAGTCGGTAGAGCATCCCGCGGTATTTCACAGTAAATAAATCTCGGTCCTCGTCCCGTATGCCTAGCATGCATTAGCCGTCGGTGCGGTTGAAGGGCACTATCCAATCACCGGCACGCTTCACAATCTTGGGGTGCGTTAAAGTCTCGCGGGACAGATTGTGCTCCTTGCTATACTTGTTCAATTGGCGTAGGTAGATGACGCCCGGTTGGGGAAATAAAACATTCTAGAAACCCATATGCTGTGTTTGCCATGTTCCGGGACGCCCGAGTCCGGCAATCTTGGATGCTTGGAGTTCATAAAATCGAGGATGGACACTCCGTTGTTGAAAGGAGGGGATGTCGACCGCCGATAACAAGGTATGCGCAACCCTTGACGAATCCACCCTAGGATTTGGTCGCTCGCGCCTAGACGTTGCCACTCGGACGCTCTTCTCCGCACGCGGTGACGCATGCAGTTGGAACGGTCATTGCATGCCGTGGCGCACCATCTTGCGCTCATGTCTAGGTTCTTGGGCTTCGAGTCTTTAGGGTGCGGTGGGTCTCTTGGTGGTGGCTTGGGCTTGGGTATTGGAGTCTTGTTAGGACGGTTGGGGGTAGGACGGTCGGGTGTAAGTCTGTGTGGTGTCTTGCGTTAGAAGCATGCTCTAGGTGTTACCTTGGCGATGGTAGGGAACATTTGACCGTCTTGTCGATGGAGGCTTGGTTTAAGCCGTCGCATGCGGAGGACGCGACGTCCGGTCGCGGCCTAAGGAAACGTTCGAAGGCGAGTTCCGCGAAGACGCGGCCCGTATCGCTTGCTTCCCCTCCGCCCTTGGCGTGTCGGATGATTGATACCCGCACATGGGAAGCCTCTTCGCGTGCGTTGTGGGTATGGTTACTTTGACGTAGGGTGACGACTGCGGCTTTGAATTTCGGTGAGTCATTGGGGCAATTTTGAATGTCTTTCATATCTTATATGCTCGCCGTCATAGCGAATGTGGCGTAAGTAGCGTGACATGCCGTGGCGCGATATTCTACGAGGGTGATCTTGTGCCCGCCGGCAAAGAAGTGGGGGTAGGTGAACTTCGAGATTTGTTGGCCGTCGAGATTTTGGGGAGGTAACTCGAGGCCTCGGGCAATGTAGGGACCCCATTGGTAGGCGTCGATGTGGCAGTCTTCATCTTGAAGTGTTGTTGGGATTACCGTCGTCGATGGGGCTGGGGCTAGGGGTTGCAAAGTAGGGTTGATCGAGGGTCGCTCGGTCGCCAGTTTTGCGCTACGGGCGTCGGGCTCTGAAATTCCATCCTCCGGCGTGTCGTCTATGTTACGACGATGGGGATGGCAGGTTGGGTGCTCGTTTGCCGTGAATTTGCTAGTTGATTGATAATGGTGGAGCTTAGTATGGCCGTTAGTTCACTAAAACTTTTTGAATCCGGCCATTCATGCGCTCTTCCGATGCTGCACAGTAGTTAGCTAATAACCATTGCTCTTGTTTGGATTATGCGTATGTAACAAATTCCGGCGCGTCGCGAATTTCGTCTACGATTGACCGATATGTAGCCATCGTGCCAGAACAAGGTAAAGAGTATCGGTTGTGTTAGACGCAATCGAGAGCAAGATGTCACCTTGCACAACTACGAGAGCTACGATGCCGTTGCGCGAACCGATTGGCGAGCTCAAAGGTGGCTACTACCTGCTTGAAGAGATGCTCTTGAGGTAAATAAAGTAGGTGGGCGTCCGCCGCGGACATTGCTGCGCTTGTGACGCATTGTCTCCTCGCGTTGCCTCACGCGGACTGGACATGGTACGTTAACTAACCGTTATTAAACCCCAATATCTTACCAATATAGGAAGAAGACTCGGGCCGAGGACAGATCAGCCTGATGACGTGCAAGAAACAACAAAAAACCGGCGCGCGCGACCGTCACGCACATTCGCGTCGGTACAGGTACATACCCTACTCGTACAATTATCGGCGGATTGAATCATTTTACTATACGCACAGTACGGTACCTCTCTACCTGTGGTACATCCACCGCCATAGTGATAGGACACTCCTCCACAAAATTCCGGACATGCATTATGTTAAGCATAAGCTAGTCAAGAACACGCTCCCCTCTCACCACGTCAAGCACGACGATACCCGAGTACCACCCAATTGTAGGAGAGCCGAGAAGCAAGCAGTAAACCGCCATCCGGGGTGGTTAGACCTCAGCTTAAAGCGGGTGTTGTGGGTGGAGTTTGTCGAATTGAGCCCATAAACTCCCGGGAAATTGTCTGAACTACACACGTCATTCTGAGCGCCACGCTTGGGCATTACTCAAGCGCTCACACCAAGCTGCATACTTCTCTGTGTTCCACATAACCGTATTTTTGGGGGCTTTTTGGAGGGGGTTTGGAGGCGTGGGTGCCGTGTTCAATGCGCGAGGTTTGGTTTGCGGGTGTGTGAATAGTGCACGGAAGTTCACGCCGCTGGCACGGGTGATATTTTGGAAAGCAAGCGAACAAAAACTCACATGACGCAGGTTTGGATAAACACTGCACGCTGTAAACATGCGAGGGCGATTGGCTTAGGGGAGGGGCGAGGTCCAACTTGGCCGTTAAGGACGCATCACGTTGACGGTGGTGTTTGGAATGCTTGGGTGTGTGCTTGTGCCAACCCGCCCCACGCGTGGCACGCGTCGGGAATTAGGCTCGGAGGTCAATAGGAATGAAGAATTGGTAAACATATATCGACAAACCCCGCGCAAATCGTCTCAGGAGGTGAGCCGACTTCGATGGGTGTTGCTTGGCACTCCGGCTCATCTGTGCCGGAATAATTCGTAACGTAAAATAATTCATAACAAATCTATTTGTCGGATTTTGAGCTCCGGAGTACGTGCTTTCGACGCACATTGAAAAGACGCGTCCAACGGTACCTGTTATACAAACGTTTTGACCATATATGAGTAAGTTATGATCGCTTGAACATTGTGGCCGAAAGCGGCTTGCCCTTGGGTTGTGCGCATATCGGTGGTAAGTCTGTCTACATACGCGATTTCTTGCGTTTCCCCCACAGCGGCCTGCCCAACACCTCCTCCCTCCGTCGCCTATGCATTATATTTGCGCGACCGTCGCATCAGCGTTCATATTGCGGCGTTGTGGGCCCGTTACTCTTTTCGTCTACCAAGCACGGCGACTGTTTGAAAGAGCGTGCCGCACGGGTGCGGGCGCGATAACCCCAAGTACACATGCCCGGCAGTGTTCGAACTCGCCCCTCGCAGTTGTCGGTGCATTCCACTTTGCGCGCAAAGCATTATTGCCTGGGATTTCAGGACATTTGTCAATAAAATCGACGCATGATTACATTTTCTACTTGCGAAGGTGCGAAATCTTTTCCGGACTTTTGTGGAGGAGTGTAGTAGCGTAGACGGGTATCGCCAGTCGCGGTCTACAAAACGTAGTGGTGCGGGCTGCGCGGAGAGTCTCGGCTGCGGCCAGAAGCGCTACACAGCGAATCCATGTTCAACACAAACTGACGGAGTCTGTGCAAACTTTGATAGGCGAACTACCTGCAGTATATACCCCACAGCGTCCACGCTGATCGCGAACAGTCAACCAACAACGACCAAACAACAAACAACGACCCCCGATCTCCCACTTTGACTGACCCACCACCCGTCACTGGATACCGACCTTCCCGCCGGGGATCGCAGATCAGGCGCGGGCTCAGCGTCGTCGACGATGAGGGCACCGTGGCTACTAGCGGTTCTACCGCTCATCTTGCTGCTGTGTCCGGCGTTGCGAGGGATAGCGGCAGCGGGTGAGGGCAGTAGCGTGCGTACCATGCGGGACCTGGAGGCGCGGATGTATAGCAAACTGGCGACCGGTGCAAATACCGCTTTCTGCTTCCGCACCCATAACTCGACCCACGAGCTCGGCTGCGCCGGTGCCTGCCTCCCCTCCCCACTTCCCTCTTCCGAATTGCACTGTGATAGGTGTCGATGTACTAAATAAGTGACCTCGCAGGCTGGACGGGGGGCAGAGGGCTTCCGCTGACGAGCTCGGAGCACTTTGACGAGGCAGACTCGCCCAAAGGTCCGACGCGGGACACCTTTGTCGCCGTGAAAAATCTGGGGTGCACGGAAGCAGATTTTGATAGCGGGAAGAAGTGATTAGGAGTGGTGCGGGGCTGTGCTTGCAGGTGGGGTTGTGCTGCTGGTGGCGGCGGCTGAGGTTGAGGCAACACTGTTGACGCTGGCGGCCAACGAGAGCCAAAGCGCACGCGTGAAAGGTCTCCTCGTTACAAACTACACTGCAGACGGCAAAGGTACCCCTTCACACCCTCCTCTCATGCTGCTTACCTTTTGAAAGCCAGCCACCCAGCCACTTATGGGCATGCTACTGAAGGGGGATTGGTATGGGCAGGCAAGCCTGGCTCACTCTCAGGCGCGCCGTCCTTCCCTGGAGCCGCCTACGCACCCTACGGCGCCGCCAACTATGTGTGGAACCCCGCTGGCAGAGGATACGGGCGTAACAGGTGCGCAGTGTGACAGGGCAAGGTGAATGTGGGGAAGGTAGCATGGCCAGGAAATCAGAGTTGCTATTGTAGTGGTTATCACTCGCCATGCACTCCGCGGTGCACACATAGCTCCACAAAGAGCTTTCAGTGGTCACACATAGCTCCACAAAGACCTTTTAAAGCTTTCAAAGGTCACACATAGCTCCACACCGAGCTTTCAAAGGTCACACATAGCTCCACAAAGAGCTTTCAGTGGCGAGTGAGGGTGTGATTGATGCGCCCGCATTGTAGGTTTGACTATTTTGAACTATTCGGTTGCTTTTTCATCATCATTTGACTCTGCATTGGGAACTGACTTACTGTGGAGCTGTTGCCAATGTCACAGGTATGATTTCCCCATCGTTATGCTGGACGCTGAAACCACGACGGATGCCATGTCGCGCGTGGAGTCCAACGTTGCGCTGGTGTGTGCAATATCCGTCTCCTGATTAGGGTTACGTAAATCCGAACCCTTCTTGCCAATACATGTTCACTTTCAGTGGCATCTCAGTTCTGCACTGATCCATGGGTTTGGAACGAGGGCCGCCGTGTCGTGATGATGACGTACCGTTTGTTTACTTGTCGCTGTGGCAGAGATTTAGTGGGGCAGTGCACGTGGCGGACGTGGACGGCAGCATGACGGCCCGCGGCGACTCGCTGAACTGCATAGAACAGGGGACATGTCAGCCGATGGGCGGACACAGCGTGTGGGCAGCGATGCCTCCGTTGCCGCCTATGCAGGTTCGTAGATACGGGACGCACCATTATTATATAGTAATCACGGGCTGTTGAGGGAGATGTAATTTTTTTCGGTTCCGTAGGCAGTATTTCAACATTCAGGGATAGACTTCTCTACCGTCGCAGGGGAGCATGCGGATGTGTGTGTGTGTGTGTGTGTGTGTGTGTGTGTGTGTGTGTGTGTGTGTGTGTGTGTGTGTGTGTGTGTGTGTGTGTGTGTGTGTGTGTGTGTGTGTGTGTGTGTGTGTGTGTGTGTGTGTGTGTGTGTGTGTGTGTGTGTGTGTGTGTTGAAAGGATAATGTATGCCTGCACGCGCGTGTGTTTGTGTGTATGAGAGTGCGTACGGGTATATGCGTATGTGATTTTACTTCTCCTTAAAATGTTTATACGGTTGAGCGTTGCTTTTGCAGGCGTGCCACATGCGTTGCTGGTATGCAACCAAGTCGTTGCAGGCAGCCATCACCGATGGAAATGAACATTGCGTGTTTTGTGTTGGTGTTTGGTCTCATTCAGGAGGAGCTACCCGACGGTTTGGAGACAGGACGGAAGGACGTTGTGCTGGTGGTTGCCCAGGCGGACACAGACGCCTTCTTTAAGGGCCTCGCGCAGGGCGCAGACGCACCCATGTCCGGGCTCATCGCACTACTGGTAGCCGCTCGGCTGCTGTCCACAGGAGGCCATGCAGAATCCTACGCCAGGTATCTCGCCTTATCATTCCCGTGATCATGCTTCGCCTATGCCGTGCACACATAACACACACACACACACACACACACACGCACACACACACACACACACACACACACACACACACACACACACACACACACACACACACACACACACACACACACACACACACACACACACACACACACACACACACAGTTACGTAATTTTGTCTTCATTTTTTTGGGCATCAGGTGCATATAGCGTATGCATTTGCACGTGCTTTCTGAATTCACTGTGTGCGGTTAATGCTAATTTATGCTCACTTTAGCCCGTCAAACAAAATTTTTGGCCTTTTGATGTTTCATTTGATGAATTTTGTTCCATTTGTTGTAATAGATGAGCCGTAAAACGATGCCCCGTTGTAATAAATCGAAAAGAGGAGACCTTCATGATTCCCTAAACATAATTTGCCCCCCCCCCCCCCCCCCCCCCCCCTTGGAAACAGGCACATTGTTTTCACGACGCTGGTGGGTGAGCCCTGGGACTATATGGGCTCCCGCAAGTTTCTGTGGGATCTTACCACCGTACGCCCCCCCCCCCTCTCCTCTCAAGCAGGACACACATGTACAAGAATAACAAAGACACACACACACACACACACACGCACACAGAGACACACACACGCACGCATGCACC